>PVJO010002331.1:0-146609 GCA_004026905.1 Hystrix cristata
TGAACCTGTGGCACACGTGCCGCAGTGGGTTATTTGTTACCATTGAGAGCTCTAAAAGGTTCGCCATCACTGGCATGGTCTGGTCAATTCCAGGGAAACTGAATAGCAGAGCAAGCCCTAGAGGGTACTGAAGGTGTCAGAAGACCATAAAGACTGTGTGAGCCATAGGGAAAATAGGCATTTAGAGAAAATTGAGCAAATTTTGTTGAAACTTGGGACATAGGTTAAAAGATGAGCTATAGAAGTTAATTATACCTCAATAGAGATTAAGAACTCCGGAGAAATTCATCTGCCAGGAGATATTTTCTTTAACTTGAAAAAAGATGAGGAATAGATGAGGTCTGCTGTCATAGAGATGTTGCCTAGATTGTAAAAGCCCAGGGATGCTAAGTCTTTTCTTTCCCCTAGGGACATATTTTATGTTTCAAAGAGTAAGAACTCAGAATCTTTCCCCAGGATAATTTATTTATATTCAAGGGATAGCCACCCCCATCTCCAGAGGGAAGGATGTTTGCTATACATAAATCTTACTTATATAACCTCCCAGATTATTATTTTAAGGGTCCCTTGCTATATTTGTTTCGTATCAGTGCTGTCACAAATTACCACAGATGTAGTGGCTTAAACAACAGATGAATTGTCCTACAGTTCTGGAGGTTGGGATGGTTGTGCTGGACTAAACTAGGTGTTGACAGGGTTGTATTCCTTTTGGAGCCTCTAGATTAGAATATCTTGACTTTTCCATCTTCCAAAAGCTGCCTGCAGTTCTTAGGCTCATGGCCCCCTTCTTCCATCTTTAAAGCCATTAGCATAGCATCTTCCAGTCTTTCTCTTAAGGATTCTCTATTCCATTAGGCCCACCTGAATAATCTAGGATACTTTTCCTACCTCAAATCCTTAATTATAACTGCAAAGTTCCCTTTTTACTGCATAAGGTAATGTAGTGACAGATTCCAGGGATTAGGACATGGATATCTTTGGAGTAGTGACATTATTCTACCTACCACTCATCCAGGGGGCAGAGCCCATTGCACATTATGATATTAATCTATCTTACTATGTTGTGCCAGTAGGAAAATTGGAGTATGAGGAACTGGCATAGCTATTACAAGTAAATAGTAATAATTCTGCTGTTCCTGTTCAGAGAACTCATGTCTGTTTTCAGGACAATTCTAATAAATACAGGTACTGACAACCTAACTGACTAGTTTGGAGGACTATACAGGTGAATTCTCTATAGAGTTTTGAATGGTAAGAGCCAGATATATCCAAAGTTGTTTTAAAAGTTGTCTGCTTTAGGCTGGACTTGTTACTTAGGTTTTTTCCCTAAGAGCTTGGCCAGCTCCTTCATACTGAATAGTATATGTTAATTCTTTATGGTCAGGTTTTTTCTAAATGTGTTTTAGGCTGAACTATCCTGAAAGTAATCTAAATGTAACAGGATTTAGGGTTTAGGCCTCTTCCCTTCCCTTTACTGCTCTGGACTTGTATCTAGAAGTCACAGTGATCTCAGAGCACCACAGTAAATGCAGACATTCATGTTCAGATTTGGCATTCATATGCTTATTTCATAGTGTATTCACAGGCTGCCCATATTGTTACAGGTCTCTTCCAACTCACTTTCCAATGTCATATTATAGCCACTGGCTTAATTATTAATCTTTTTTTATTATTAATCTTAAGACCTTAGTTTGTGAATACATTAGGAGCTAAGCACAACTGTTGGATCTGGGTTTGGCAATAGTTCAGGCAGCTCACCAAGCTCTATTTTGGGCCAAGACTATCAATTTGGAATAGGTCTTAGTCTTCTAGAATAACTATAGTTTAGTTCTCAAAAAATACTATACGTGTTATGGTCTGAATGTGTCACTCCAAAATTCATGTGTTCTAACCCCAAAGTAATGTTACTAGGATGTGAAGCCTTTGGGAGATGATTAGGTCATGCATGAGATTAGAGCCCTTGTGGATTAGTGGCCTTATAAAAGAGGCCCACAGAGCTGCCTTGCTTCTACCATGTGAGAACACAGCAGGAAGGTCTCTGAGAATCAGTTCCTCACCAGATTCAAGGTCTGCTGGCACCTTGATTTTGGACTACCCAGTCTCTGGAACTGTCAGGAATAAATATTTATTGATGTTTGTAAGTCAGCCAGTTTATGGTGTTTTTGTTGTAGCAGCTCATGCAGTCTAAGATACTATTTAAGTATATGCCTTATTATTTCAAAGGCTCGCTAATGACCTTCAGATAGAGAAATTTTACCAAGATTTAAAAGGTAGTCTCCAATTTATGCATTACTTGCTGTCTTTATATTAGTTGTCACTATTCCTATTAAATAAATATGCGTCCAAGGTAAATATGGTAGAGCAATAAAGAAAAAAAAAAACCTGGTATAGAATGCTTAATGTACCCTAAGACTTTTATGTAATTGATATATTAATCTGTAAATTGCTCCTTTGCTTTTTTCTTTCTTTTCCATTATATCCCCTACCCCTTTCTTTTCTCATCCTTGTTTTTTCTTTTCTCCTTCATTTTCTTTTATTATCTTTTTCTTTCCCTTCTATGAAGGGAAAGTACTATGAAGTACTATGAAGATATACACATTTATTTTTCTTAGAATTATTGTTCTAGAATGGAGTCTTTTAAAACTGTAAAAATTAGTTGTTTAGCCTATTATAAACCAAACACTTAATAGAAATTGGATTTTCAGCTTTGAAGTAGAGCTCATCTTTTAAATTTGTTATTTTCTGTCTATTTCCAGCTAGGAAAAAAGTGGTTTTCATCCTTTCTTTCCATTTTAGGACTTTTCTATTTGGTAGAGATGGAAATCCAAATAAACGGAATGTGCACAATGAAACATCTATGCATTTGTTGTGTATGGGACCTCAGATTATGATTTCAGAAGGAGCCCTTCATCCTCGCTTAGCACGCCCCGTGGAAGATGATTTCAGAAGAGCAGACTGTCTACAGATGATCTTAAGATGGAAAGGAGCAAAACTTGACCAGGGTGAATATGAGAGAGCAGCTATTGATGCTGTGGATAACAAAAAAAACACACCCCTTCACTATGCTGCTGCCTCAGGGATGAAAGCCTGTGTAGAGGTAAAACTTTTCTGTTAATATTCTGCATTATAAAATTTGTGTCTTGGTAATATGTAATAATCAGTATTTGTTTTGCTGGTCTTCTTAATATCTTAACTAACCACTTTTGTTCCTTTTTTTATTCTAAACGAATCAAAGGTCTATTGAAATAAAGTTATTGCATTGTTTTAGGTAGGAAAAACCCTACAGCTGCATAGTCAACTTTTGAAATAAAATACAAACAAGAGCAATTAAAATTTCACTAAACTTTTCTTGAATGACAATCACTGATTAAGCACTGTCATATTCAAAGTAATAGTTTTAGTGGAGATGCATTCTGCTTTTTTGTTGATTTTTTTTTTTCCTTTTGATATACAATTTATACTTGTTGAATATGGCAGATCTTTACAAGTAGGACCTATAACACATTATCTAGAGTCGATCAGTTCACTAAACCATGGATAAATATTCATGAGTGCATTTACTGAAGTCTTTAACAGCTGTAATTTAAAAATGTGGGTGTTTTTCTGTTCAGTCTGCACTGAAGTGCTCCTGAATACATACTATATTACATTTGAATTTTTGACGCATATTTTACATATAAATATATTAACATATCTTAACAGACTTAGGTATAGTCACTCATGTAACATGGGATTTTAGCTAAGAAATCATATTCTATTAAGTATCATCCTTATGATACATAGAACAGAACAGATTTTTCTCAGCTACCAACATTCATGTCAATCCATATATAGCTCAGAGAAGTTCTTTTGTATAGATATATTTAACTGTGAGGAGGGAGCATTTGAGATTGGATCACAGAGTATTTTCATTTTAAAAATTCTGTGTCTTTATTGGAAAAGCAGTGATCCTGATGAGATTAAAATATAGATCTGGGGTTGGGGATTTAGCTCAAGTGGTATAGTACTTGCCTAGCAAGCACAAGGCCATGAGTCTGACCCCTAGCACCCCCCCAAAAAGAATACATATATATGAAAATTTTAATATTTCTTGAATGTTACACTTTGAATTGATCAGTGTATCAAAATGTGAATATATTTTCTTGAGGGATTTCTTTAGTATATCTGAAATACCAATTCTTTTCTTGCTAGAACTCTTGTGATCTTGTATTTTGCTTACTCCTGTTATTGTGATACTTGCTAATCCTTAGAATCTTTGTCACTTCATATTTTATGTCTGTATTATCATTGTCTACTAGTTAGTGAGTGACACTCATTAACCTAAAGCTACTTTTTCATGCACTGCTTTCTAACACTGATTCAGTGTAGAAGGAAGGATGTCCTAGGATTTGTGGTAGAGGACTACTAGCAGAATTCCTGAAGCTTTTACAAGATTTTCTGGATATTGTTCTGTGCTCACCTCCTGCAGATTTCCTGCTATAGTGACTCACCATTATTGATGGGACTTCATTATATTTCTCAAGTGGGTTAGAGCACAGAATAGTTTATTTTGAGGAGAGTAATGATGCTTTTAAATTGCTGCTTTAATATCTTGCTTCCAGAATTTCTCAGAAAGCATTACTTTAGTAGTTACTGATTCTGAAATATGTTTACAATAATGTGCTTGTTAAATTGTTGAAAAAATTGAGTGTGATGTTTTCATTAATAGTATTTTGTTCAATCAGTGAAGGAAGTTAGTGTTGGAAATGCCCGATGATCTTGATAAGTGTGTGTTAGTGTGTGTGTGTGTTTGTGTGTGTGTGTATTGTGTGATCTATCAAGCATATCACATTGTATAAGCCTTACCATTTGATGAGTATTTTCATTTTCATATATTCAGAACAGCTCTTTGACTTAATGTAAAACATTCCAGTGGAGCTCTGTGAATGTGTATCTTACATTTATTCTGATATTCATTGACAAATTTAAGGATATTACCCATACGAAGCTTATCTTTAATCTCTTTTACTTGACTATACTCCTGCTCAACCTTAAGCCCTTATGCTTAATGTTAACTAAATTAAAAGGGAAGCATATATTAACTAATCCCCAGGGGCCTTACTGTGTTTTCTACTGCATAAAATAAATATTTTGTAATATATAATTCACTATATGACCATAGACCTTAGCATATTAGTTTTCTGATATCTTTAGGTGATATCATACTACTTTGATGAACGGGGAAGATTTAGCTTTTACGTATAAAAATTAGAATAAGAAGTAATTTAAGTATGTGTTTCTAAACGTATTTCCCTACATGGCTCTTTTTAGTCTTTAGCCACAAGAATAATAGTGGTAAAAACTAACATCTGTATTTTTTTTTTAACCAAGAACATGTATTGGTACAACGTACATATAATGGTTACATTCATCACATTTATTTTGTACCTGTACATGATGCATCTTGGTTCTCCCCCCTCTTCCCCGCCCCTCCCCTTTATTCCCTTCATCCCTATTTACAGCAGGTTCTTTCATATTTCTCCATGAATTCCCTTACCTTTTTCTACCCCTCTTTTCCCTTCCCACTTCTCCCCCACCTCCATCCAATGCTCCTCTCCTTAGAATATTGTCTTCCTTTAGATTATATCTATTACATCTCTTCGTCCTTTTTTACATCCATGGTTTCTCATATCAGAGAAACAATTCGATGTGTACTCATGAGTGTCCAATTTATTTCATTTAATAGTATGTTCTCAAGGAACATCCATTTACATACAAATGACTCTAGTTTATCCTTTTTTATGGCAGTGTAGTACTCCATTGTGTAGAAAAACCACATTTTCTTTAGCCATTCATTGGTTGTTGGGCATTTAGGCTGCTTCCAAGACTCAGCTATTACAAATTGTGTTGCTATAAACATGGTTGTGCGTACATCCCTGTGGTATGAGGATTCCAGTTCTTCTGGGAAGATCCCCAGTAGGGGGATAGCTGGATCAAATGGGACCTCTAGTTCTAGTTGTTTGAGGAATCTCCATATTGATTTCCACAGTGGCTGGACCAGTCTACATTCCCACCAACAATGGAGGAGGGTTCCTTTTTCCCCACAGCCCTGCCAGCATTTGTTATTGGTTGATTTTTTTCGTAAACGTGGTTCTTTCTGGAGTGAGATGGAATCTTAATGTTGTTTTGATTTGCATCTCTCGAATGACTAGTGATGTTGAACACTTTTTCATATATTTATTTGCCTTTTTAATTTCTTCATCTGAGAAATGTTTATTCATTTCAGATGCCCATTTTTGATAGGGTCTTTAAATTTGAGAGGTTTAATTTTTTTGAGTTCTTTGTATATTCTAGATGTTAGACCTTTGTCTGATGGATAGCTAGTAAAAATTTTTTCCCAGTTTGTGGGTTTTTGCCCTGCTCTGTTTGTGATTTCTTTTGCTGTGCAAAAGCTTTTTAATAGCATGTGATCTCAAGCACTGATTCTTCGTATTGTTTCCTGTGCAGTTTGGGTTATGTTCATAAATTTTTTCCCTACCCCTATGTCTTCGAGGGTTCTTCCTATTTTATTGTCCAGTAGATTTGGTGTTTCTGTTTTAATGTTTAGATCTTTGATCCACTTTGATTTTAGTTTAGTACACGGTGAGAGACTTGGATCTAGTTTTAGTTTTCAGCATGTGGCAAGCCAATTTTTCCAGCACCATTTGTTAAAGAGGCTATCTTTCTTCCAGAGAGGGTGTTTAGCTCCTTTGTCAACGATGAGGTATTTGGAGTTGTTTGGAGTTGTTTCTGCATCTTCCACTCTGTTCCATTGATCCTCAGGTCTGTCTTTTTGCTAGTACCATGCTGTTTTTATCACTGTGGCTTTTTAGTATAGTTTTAGGTCGGGAACTGTGATGCCACCTGCCTTTCCCCTATTGCTTAGCATTGTTTTTGCTATTCTTGGTCTCTTCTGGTTCCAGATGAAGTTCATGATTGTCCTTTCTAATTCTTTGATGTATGTTGGTGGTATCTTAATTGGAATTGCATTAAATCTGTATAGTAATTTAGGAAGTATGGCCATTTTCACTATGTTGGTTCTTCCTACCCAGAAACAAGGGATATCTTTCCATTTTCTGATATCCCTTTCTATTTCCTTTTTTAGAGTGCTGTAGTTTTCAATGTAAAGGTCTTTTACTTCCTCTGTTAGGTAGCTTCCTAAGTATTTTATTTTTTTGTGTGCAATTGTGAAAGGTATATCTTTTGTTATTTCTTTTTCGGTGGGTGTATTGTTTGTGTATAGGAATGCTATTGACTTTTGAGTGTTGACTTTGTATCCGGCAATGCAAGTGAATTTAGTTCTTAAATCTAGAAGTTTTTTGGTGGAGTTTTTTGGGTCTTCTATGTAGAGTATCATGTCATCCGCAAGTAACGATAGTTTAACTTCTTCCTTTCCTATCTTTATTCCTTTTATTTCTTTCTCTTGTCTAATTGCTCTGGCTAATGTTTCCAGAAGTATGTTGAATAATAGTGGTGATAGTGGGCAACCTTGTCTTGTTCCAGATTTTAGTGTGAAAGCTTCCAGTTTCTGGCCATTTAGTGTGATGTTGGCCATTGGTTTGTCATATATGGCTTTTATCAGATTTAGGTATACACCCTCTATTCCTAATTTCTGTAGGGTTTTTATCATACATGGATGTTGAATTTTGTCAAATGCTTTTTCTGGATCTATTGAGATGATCATGTGATTTTTGTTTTTGACTTTGTTGATATGGTGAGTTACATATATTGATTTACGTATGTTGAACCATCCCTGCATCCCTGGGATGAATCCTACTTGGTTGAAGTGTACAATCTTCTTGGTAATTCGTTGTATTCTTTGGCCAGTATCTTGTTTAGAATTTTTGCATCTATGTTCATAAGGGAAATTGGTCTGTAGTTGTCTTTTTCAGTTGGAACCTTTTCTGGTTTTAGTATCAGGGTGATGCTTGCTTCCAGAAATGATTTTGGAAGTACCGCTTCCTTTTCAATTTCATTGAAGAGTTTGAGGAATAATGGTATTAGATCATCTTTGAATTTCTTGTAAAATTTGGCTGTGAAGCCGTCAGGACCTGGGCTTTTCTTTGTTGGTAGGTTTTTAATTACCTCTTCAATTTCGATGGCTGATATTGGTTTATTAAGTGTTTTTATCTCTTCTTGGTTTAGTTTTGGTAATTAATATGTTTCTAAGAATCTGTCCGTTTCTTCCTTGTTTTCTATCTTGTTTGAGTAGAGGTTCTTGAAGTAGGTGTTGATGATCTTTTGGATTTCAGATGGGTCAGTTGTGACTTCACCCCTTTCATTTTTTATTGCATGAATTTGGGTCTTTTCTTTCCTTTTTTTGATCAGGTTGGCTAAGGGTTTGTCTATTTTGTTTAGTCTTTCAAAGAACCAACTCTTTGATTGATTCTTCGTATTATTTTCTTGGTTTCTATTGCATTGATTTCAGCTCTGATTTTAATACTTTCCTCTATTGTGTGAGTTTTGGGTTTGATTTGTTCTTCTTTTACTAGTTGCTTGAGGTTCAACATTAAGTTGTTTATTTGAGCTCTTTCTGTCTTCTTGATGTGAGAGTTCAATGCGATAAACTTCCCCCGTAGCACTGCTTTCACTGCATCCCATAGGTTCCGGTATGTTGTATTGTCATTTTCATTTAACTGTATAAATTGCTTAATTTCTTCTTTAGTTTGTTCTGTGACCCAGCTGTTATTAAGCAGGATATTGCTTAGTTTCCATGTGTTTATGTGTTTTTTTTTTTTTTTTTTTTTTTTTTTTTTTTTTTTTTTTTTTTTTTTTTTTTTTTTTTTTTTGTTTCTGTTGCCACCGAATTGTAGTTTCTTTGCACTATGGTCCAATAGTATGCATGGGATAATTTCAATTCCCTTAAGTATCCTTTATGAGCTAGTATGTCGTCTATTTTGGAAAACGACCCATGTGCAGCTGAGAAGAATATGTATTCTGCTTTTGTAGGGTGGAGCACTCTATAGACATCTGCTAAGTCCATTTGTTCACAGAGTTGATTCAGTTCTGATATTTCTTTGTTGATTTTCTGTCTAGTTGATCTGTCTGTTTGTGAAAGTGGGGTGTTGAAGTCTCCCATTATAATTGTGTTAATGTTTATTTGATCTTTCATGTCCCTGAGTATTAGTTTTATGTATTTGGGTGCCCCAATATTTGGTGCATAAATTTTAATGATTGTTATTTCTTCCTCTTGAAGTTTTCCCTTGAGAAGTATGTAATGGCCATCTTTATCCCTCTTGATTAGTCTTGGTTTGAAGTTTACTTTGTCTGAGATTAGGATAGCTACCCCTCCTTTTTTCTGGGTTCCTGTTGCATGAAATACTGTTTTCCATCCTTTGATTTTCAATCTATGTATTTCCTTTTGGGTTAGATGTGTCTCTTGTATGCAGCGTATTGCTGTATCTTCTTTCTTAATCCATTCTACTAGCCTGTTTCTTTTGATAGGTGAGTTGAGCCCATTTACATTGATGGTTACAACTGTTATGAGTTGACTCATCTTTGTCATTTATCTTTTCTTTTGTTGGTTCTGTGTTTTACCTCAGTTCAACTCCTTGTCTTACCTGGTGGGTTTTTGTTTGTGTTCTTGTAATTGTAGTTAACGCTTTCCTTTTCCAGGATCTCTTTTAAGATATTTTGCAGAGGCGGTTTGGAGGTCATAAATTTCTTCGGTTGTTCTTTGTCATGGAAGTATCTTATTTCATTGTTCATATGTTGGCCAGATACATCAGTCTGGGTTGGAGATTGTTTTCTTTTAAGGTTTGAAACACGTTACTCCAGGCTTTCCTTAATTTAAGGGTTTGTGTAGAGAAATCTTCTGTGATTCTGATGGGTTTACCTTTATAGGTGATTTGGTTTTTTTCTCTAATAATTTTCAGTATTCTGTTCTTTTGCTGAATTTCTGGAATCTTGATTATTTTATGTCTTGGTGTGGTTTTACTTTGGTTATGGCTAATTGGGGTTCTATATGCCTCACTTATCTGTATATCAAGTTCTTTTCTCATGCTTGGGAAGTTTCCCGTCATTACTTCTGTAAATAATCTTTTCAGATCCTTCGCATTGTCTCCTGCTTTTTCATTCACTCCTGTTACTCTTATATTATTCTTCTTTGCATCATCTTGTAGCTGTTGTAGTGATTTTTCATTTTCTCTAGCTATTTTTAAGAGGTCTTTCTTTTCATTGTCACTAATTGCTGTCCTATCTTCTAGGTCTGAGACTCTATCTTTGCTCTCATTCAGTCGACTGCGTATACTTCCCAGCGAGTTTTTTATGTCTTGGATACCTGTTTGGATCTGTTTCATGGGTTCCATTTCTTTGCTAAGTTGCATGTTCAGGTTTTCGATTGTTTTTCTCAGCTCCTCTGTTTTTTTTATCTGTGTCGACTCTGAACTCATTAAGCAAATCTTTCATTATGCTTGTCATCTCTTTTTTGACTTGGACGATTATTTCTAGTCTGATGTTCTCTATAGCTGCCCCTATCTGCTTTTCGACTTCTGCTGCTATCATATCTGAGAGTTTGGTTGGGTGTCTTCTGATTTCCTCTATGTCATTGTCCCCTGTGTTTCTTCTGAGTGAACTGGGGGTCTGGGGATGTGTTTTGCTTCTGTGTTTTTTCATTTTCTTTGTATGGATATGTACTTTGCCCCTCTTAGTTTGTTGTCTGTGTTGGTTTCATATTTTCTTTGTGAGAAGTTATGTTAAGATTAGGTACTAGTGTTTTCCTAGGGAATGCCTGTATTTATGGTTTCTTTTGGGTCTATGGAGTTCTTGGCTCTCATGATCTTTATGTGCCCATGATTGTCTTCATTTGGCTCTACTTGGTATTGGAGGCTTGGGAAAGGGGAAGGATAAAGAAAGTAACAAAGAAAAGCAAAAAAAAAAAAAAAGAGGGGTGGAGGCAAAGGGGGTGGTGTAGATTTTATTCATGCATAGATCTAGACCCTGCTGGTGCTCAGGCCAGCGGCGGGATTGCTCCATGTGGGTGTGTCCTTTGAAAGCCCACCAAAGGGGTCCCTCACCTCTTGCAAGGTATTCGTGAGGTCAGGAGGGTGTCTGTGCTGTTTCTGGGTCCCCGGGCACCAGCTAGGCCTGCCCCTGTCACAGGGGGACACGCTCGGATGGAGCCATGCCAAAGGCGGCCGTCGGTGGGATGGCTCCACATGGGTGTGTCCTTTGAAAGCCTATATTGTATTTTTAATTTTCAGTGTTCATTGGAACAAAACATAATATAAAGATTTGAGGTATTTATTAATTTTTCATAAAACCAAGAGTTTATTTTATGGTAAAAAGAGAACTGACATCTAGATCCTCATGGGGACTGACTTTGGAATTTTGCATGACTCACCCTTATGGATGTTTAGGGTAAATTATCTCAGAATTATCCCAAAGACACCTTTGATGACTAGTTTTTATTAGTTTGTGATTGCTGTAAAATATATCCCATTTTTAACCTTTAAGATTATTTTTTCCCCCAAGGTTAAGACCAACCTGGCTTTTAACTCTTCTGATATTTATGGAAGCATATCTTCTCTGGTTTTAGAAAATGGTTTTTATTTCCTCTTTGAATGTTTTTTAAAAATAGAATTGATTAATACATCCTTCGATGATCTCATATGTTCATTTAATGATTTAAACAGATAGTTTCCTGTGGCTCATGATTTTTAACCATAGAAATAAAATATTTCTTTTAAACTACTCTTTCTCCCTATAGTGTCATGGGGTATTTGTTTGTTGGTTTTGAGACAGTGTCTCACTGCTTAATTCAGGCTGGCCTCAAACTCACGGCAGTCTTCCTGCTTCAACCTCCTCTGAGTGCTGAGATTTGTAGGTGTGTACCACCACATGCATCAGAGCCTTCTCTCTGTAATAAGTGTGTTCCATAATAAATACCCCTACACGCATAGAAGCACAACATAAAATTAAAACTCCATTCCTAGTGTTCCAGGGACCCTTCAGGTGTTAAGGTATCAGTGACTATGTGTAGAATTGCATTGATAGCAGGTGTCTCTGATAGCTAATCCTGAAATTTCCCATGCTCTGTTGCTGCCTCATTGATTCCTTATATGGATATTCTAAAAATTCCTCATATTTAGCATTTTTGAAACTGTATTTGTTGTTTCTCTCTGGTTCCTCTTGATTATCTTGTTTCTATTAATGATATTATCATTCTCCCTATAACCTGTCTGGAAACCTATACTTACTTTAGACTATTCTTTCTCTCTCATTTTAATCGCATCAAAATAGTACCACTCACTGGCAGAGTAGAACTCTTCCTTGTTTTTTTTAACTAGTCCATCTTTTTTCATTTGTGTCATACTCTCTAAATAACAAGTGCTTGCCAGGCATGTTGGTCCATACCTGCAATCCCAGTACTCGGGAGACTGTCATGAGTTTGAGGCCAGCCTGGTCTACATAGTTCAAGGCCAGCCTCAGACCCCGTGTCGAAAAGAAAATAGATGGACTGTAAGAAAAGCTCCTCTAATTGTAATTTTTTTTATGTACCAAAGAATTATTCAGGGGTTAATAAACTGTTTTCTGAGAAAGACTAAATAGTAAATGTTTCAGGAAACATTGCCATTGTATCTAGAAAGCAGCCATAGGCAATCGTACGTAAAAGAACATAGCAGTGTTGCAAGAATCTTTATTTAATGGACATTACCATTTTAATTTCTTATAATTTTCGCATATCACAAAATATTCTTTTGATTTTTTTTAAATCGTTTAAAAACATAGAAGCCATTTTTAGTTCATGGGCTATACCAAAACAGGGAGCAAGACTGGATGTGGTCTTTAGTTTGTCATAGACCATTGCATAATACAAAGAACTGGTAAAGGAAAGCAAAGATGATTCCACATTTTAAGAATTTATTTTAAAACTATGAAATAACATTATCACTATATGCCAACTCCTCTGTATTTTAATTATACAGAAGACTTAAAAATATTATGTACAAGTGACCTGCACACAAAAATAAAACTTCATTAATCCATAAAACTTCCAAAATTTTAATATAATAAATACTATGCTTTTTCCCTTAATTTCTGAGAGTCTTTGTTTTCTATGCTGGAATGCGAGATGTGTTTGAAAAATACAATGAATGGAAAAACTGTAGGTTTAGAAGAGCCAGGGAATACCTTTAGCAGTGAGTACCTCCAATTTGGTGCTGAAGAAGAACAGGTTCTCTGAGGCAGGGGCAAAAGATAAAGTCTGATACAGGGCACATGGACTAACATCCACAGATTAGAGGGTGGGAGAGAGGAAACGAGTCTGCACCTGGAATATGGTACCCCAGACCTAACACCCATGCCTTTCTTAGGAAAGGGCCATACTGAAGAAGAGAGCAAGGTAGCCCCTCAAAGACAGTCTGGATTATTAAGTAAGCCATCCTCCACACAGGGCATGGCAAAGCCAGACACCACCAACCTAGGGACTCAAACCTAAAACAGAAAGGAGTACTATTTCATAGTCATGTATCAGCTCTTCTGTCCCCAGAGCCAGTGGGCAGCACAATCCTGAGAGAAGATTCCCCCAACAGAGACAATTTTAATAATAACAACAACAATAATAAGGCCCCTATTTCTCCCACATACAAGGGGAGTGCAGTACGAGGAAAATTCAGCACTCTACCCGTGAGTGTCTTCTGTCCCCTGTGGAGAGAGGGGATACCAACAGAGAATTGCAGAGGAAATGAACCTTACTTCTGTGACAAAATCAGAAAACAATTCTCTGACAGTGCTACTCCTGACAGCCAGGAGGAGAAAGCACTGTCTTGTGATTCCTGTGGGTGGGGCTGAAATAGACAACAGTGATCAGTGCCTGGGATGGCAGTTTTGGGGCCACATAATAAGAAAAGAAACAGAGAAGTCTGCAATATTTACTCTCCAAATCAATCAAGATAATCGGATCCATGGAGGTCTGCATGGTGTATGCCTGAAGCTCAAAACCAGGATGTGAGTTGGGGCAGAGTAGTATCCCCCAAGACTTTCGACAGGTAACTGCCTCCACAGTAGGAAACTGTGTGGCTCATCAAAACCAGTGACACCAGGGAAGAGGGGGCTGTGTGGAAGAACTGAGTTACTGCTATAACAACTGTGCCAAGGTTATGATTCTTATTTCTGTGGTTATTTTGTCAATTGTAGTTATTGTAACCTTCTAATTCATTGGATTTCTGTAATTTTGGTTGGTTCTTGTTGTTTCTGTTCTTTTCTGTTTTCGTTTTTCTTACTCTTTCTTTTGGTTCATCTTTAGTGATACTGTATGATTGTACTACTATAAGTTTCAAGGGTTTCCTGTTTGATTTGCTCCCTCTCTTACCTTGTATCCTTCACTTCCCCCATATTTGTAGTCCTTCTCTACACTTCAATATTTGTATAAGCACATTAGCGAATAAATATTAACTAGTGCTATAAATTAAACAGTACTATTTAAGGTCATATTAAAGGTAAATCCTTAGCAAAACTGGGCTTAGGAGATTCAAACAAAATTACTAACAAAATATTAACAGGCACTAGCAATCTCATTTTCCCCAAATCTTTAATACATTATTACTCATTTGCATACATCCTTTTCACTACACAAGTATTTTCCCAAACCCCCTCTACACAAGCCCTTTACCCAAAGTACGAAATAACTCCCACAGAGTCTGATTTCCTATTTTCTTTTTATCTATTAACATATGTCTTATCTTCCTCTCTTCCCATTGACCTATCTATCCCCTTCTCTTTACACTTCTTTTCCATGTGCCCAAAAGTCACATACCCTAATACAATGTAGTCTTTAAGGGGTATTGATAAAAGAATGAAATTATCAAAACAAGTTTTAATGTATAATTGATATATGCTCAGTTCTCTTTACATTGATTATAGCCAATAAAAATTCTTTCCTTACAACATAGTATCAGAATCCAACGTAATTAAATTGAAAAGCTTTTAGGGATTAACAGTATCCCTAGACAAAGCCACAAACAAATCACTGGAAAACATGTTCTAACTAAGGAGATCTACATATCAACGACAGTTTCTTCGAACTATATTTGATAGCAACCCCCAGCACCAAGAAAAAAGGATGTGTATGTGTGGATAGATAGATAGGTAGATAGATAGTGTGTGTGTTTATATATACACATACACACCACACACATAGGAACATGAGAAAACATGGCAACAGAAGATCCCTTCCCCCAGGTTCTCCCAACTTTCCTAAATCACATTCAAGGGACTAATAAAGAAGAAAACAAACACCAGGTAGCAGAGCTGTACAAAATGAATAAGGAAGAGATAGAGAAACTTGGCATGTTCAAAGATGATGTAACTCACAAAATAATGGAACATACAAAATAACCAATATGAATGTGGGAGAAACAAAAAACTAGAAGAGCTGACTAAAGCAGTTCAAAACATGAATGACACATATACCAAAGATATATTAAAGGTGTCTGGAAGAAACGGTGGGGTAAAAAATTATATAGAATTTCTAAGTTGAAAAAATAAGCAGTGTGAAGCCAGGGTTTCTGAAAGCAAGGACAAAAATGGAAAAATCACAAAAATTTAGAAGCTTTAAAAACGATAAGAGAATAAAAATTCATGTAATAGCTGCTATGATGCTAAGAAGACAAAACTAAGGCTAATTGGATTTAAAGAGACATGAGAAGACAGTATATACAGAAAAAAAATCTTTTTAAAGAAATCATAGTAGAAAACTTACCAGGTAGGAGGAAAGATTTCAACATACAGGTAAGCAAGGCTTATGGAACATCAGCCAAGGTGAATAATGAAACTCCCCACAACACATCTTAGAAGTCCCAGGTGTCCATCAAAAAGACAGAATGTTTATTTTTTTAAAGAGGGAATCTTAAAAGCTTTCAGAGAAAAACAAAAAAAATCACGTATAAAGGTGAACATCAGGAGCACAACAGACATCGCAACAGAAACTTTAAAGGCCAAGAAACTTTACACTGAAAGTGTTTCAAGCCATTAAAAGCAAACAACTTCCAACTCAGACTAATACAGGCTGCAAAACTCTTTCACAGTTGGAGAAATAAGGACATTCTATTACAAAGACCACTTTAAAAGATACATAAACACCAAACAAGTCCTCAAAAAAAAATTCGGAAATTTCCTAGACAGAAGCAATGAAGTGAAAAAAATCAGACTGAATGAATATATCAAGAAAGGCAAGTAGTTAAACAAAAATGGAAAAAGAGCCCTCAAGAGAAAAAAAACACAATGGTCAGGAGTAAATTGATACCTTTCAGTAATAACTCAGTGTAAATGGCTTCAACTCCCCAATTAAAAGACACAGATTAGCAGATTGGGTGAAAAACAGTATCCAACTCTCTGTTGCATTCAAGAAACTCATCTAATCAAAAAAATTCGTAGACTAAAAATCAAAGGATGGAAAACAATCTTTCATGCACTGGGACCCTGAAAGCAAGCATGAGTAGCAATCTTGTTCTCAGACAAAGTAAACTTCGTTAAAACTGATCAGAAGAGGCAAAGAAGGTCACTACATATTAGTTAAGTGAACAGTCCAACAGGAAGAGGTAACAATTGTAAATATACATACACCGAATATTGGAGCACATAACTTCATAAAACAAATAGTGCTGGCCCAAAAGGTCAAATAAATACAACGAAATCATAGTGGGTGACCTCATTGCCCTACTCTCACAGAGAGACAGATCAACCAAACAACAACAACAAAACAAAAATCAATAAATACCAGAGGTGAATCATACCTTCAAAAAAATGGACTTTATCAATATCTGCAGAGTGTGTTCTAACATACTACAACAAAATACACATTCCTTTCAGCATCACAAGAAACTTTCTCCAAAATGGATCACATGCTAGCCCCCAGAGCTTACTTAAAGAAGTGCAAAGAATCAAAATCAACTCCATGTATACTATCAGATCATTGTGCATTGAAACAAGAAACCACAGAAAATTTATAAATAAGTGGAAACTTAATAACACTCCTGATACTTAATAGGTCACAGAAGAAATTAAACAATTTCTGAAATCAAATGAAGTGCCAGCACAGTATGTCAGAACCTATGGGACACAATGAAACAGTCCTAAGTGGGAGTGTATTGCAGTCAACGCTCATGTTAGAAAAAGCAAGCTCAAGCAGCTAACTTTGTGATCAACCTGAAGATACTTGAAAAACAACAGCAGTCCAAACCGAACCCTGGTTTGTGAAGGAAAATCATAAAGATCAGAGCAAAAATTAGCAATACAAAAGAATCAACAAATCCAAGAGCTGGTTCTGTGGAACAATAAGCGCAATACGTAAACCCTTAGCCAAACTTACCCAGGACGGAGAGACAAGACTCTTATCAAGGTAATTGGGAATGAAAAAGGTGAAATCACAACAGACACTGGCCAAATCTGTAAGATCGTTAGTAACTACTATGAAAAATTGTACTCCAGAGATTGGAAGATCTTCAAGAAGTGGACAGACATGTATGACTTACCAAAACTGAAACAACAGGAGGAAATTCTGAAAAGTTCAATAACAATGAAATTGAGGTAGTAATTTAACAAACCTGCCAACTAAGAAATGCCCAGGATCTGATGGGTTTACTGCTGAATTCTACAAGAACTTGGAGTTTATAACACCAATATTCCTCAAACTGAAATTGAAAGAGAATGTGTGCTTTCAGACTCATTCCTGGAAGCAAGAATTATTCTAATCCCCAAAGCAGATAAAGACCGAAATAAAAAAGAAAACTACAGGCCAGTTTCCTTAATAAACCCAGATGCAAGACTCCCCAATAAGATATTGGTAATTAGAATGCAACAAATCATCAAAAAGATCATAAATCATGACCAAGTAGATTTTGTCTTGGGGTTGCAAGAATGGCTCAACATACACAAATCAATAAATTAATACACCACACAGGACCAAAAAAAAAAAATCACATGATTAAAAAAAAAATCACACATATCAAGAGATGCAGAAAGTGCTTTTAGAATAATGCAGCACCCATTCATGATTAAAAACCCTGAAGAGAATAGTTACAGAAGGACCATAACATGAAGGCCATTCACAACAGACCAGCAGCCAAGATCATATTAAATGGGGAAAAGCTGAAAAGTTCCCTCTAAAATTAACAACAAGATAAGGATGCCTACTATCACCATTCCTGTTCAGTTTACTACTTGAAACATTGGTCAGAGCAATCCAGCAAGAGAAAGAGATAAAAGAGATAAATATAATAAAGGAAGAAGTCAAATTGTCATTATTATTAGATATTATCCTCTACATAGAAGACCCGAAAAATTCCACCAAACGACTTCTAGAATTAATAATCAAGTTCAGCAATGTAGTAGGATACAAAAATCAGCACACAAAAGTGGATAGTGTTCCTGTATACCAGTAGTGAACCCAACAGAGAAAGAAATTAGGATAACAATACCCTTCTCAATAGCATCAAGAAATACTAAGTGCTTAGGAATTAACCAGTGAAGTGCAATAAAAATTACAGAATTCTGAAAAAAGTTCAAAATGGACACTAGAAAATGGAAAAATATTACCTCTTCCTGGATAGGCAGAACCCATATTGTCAAAACTGGCATACTTCCAAAACTCATATACAGATTTAATGCAATCCCAATCAAAATACCAATAGCATTCCTCAAAGAAATAGTGAAAACAATCTTACAACTCATATGGAACAAAAAGACCCAAAATAGCAAAAATACTCCTGGGCAATAAGAACGAAATAGGATGTGTTACAATTCCAGACTTTTCATACTCACAAAGCTACAGTGATTAGGGGGAAAAAAAAAAAGGCATAGAATTGTCACAAAAAGATGTGAATCAGTGGAACAAAATAGAGGAAGCAAAAACAACTCTGGGTGCAGTTACTTATTTGACAAAGGGACCAAAAACATATAGCATGGGAAAGATAGCCTCTTTAATAAATGTACAGGGAAAATTGGATATCCATATGCAGAAGATTGAGTCTAAACCCAAATATCCCGCCACGTACTAAACTAAAATTAAAATGGATTAAATGTTAAAATGGAAACACTTTACCTGGTGGAAGATAAAATAGGTAAAACTCTTGGAATCAGGTGTAAACAATGACTTTCTGAACAGAACTCCAGTGGCACAAGAAATAACACCAAGAATTGGCAAATAGGATTGTATCAAATTAAAAAGCTTCTGTATGGCAAAGGAATCTACAGAGCATAGAGATAGTCTACATAATGCGAGAAAAGTTTTGCTAGCTATACCTCAGGCAGAGAATAAATATCTAAAATATATAGAGAACTCAGAAAAAAATTAGACCCCCAAAATAAAAGACCCAGTCAAAAAAAGGCCAACTGAAATGAATAGACACTTCTGAGAAGAAATACAAGTAGCAAGTAATGTTCAACATCATTGGCCATTAGGGAAATGCAAATTAAAACAACACTGAGATTTCATCTTATGCCAGAAAATATAGTAATCTCCAAGAATTAAAATAAATGCTAGCGAGGCTGTATGGAAAAAGGAACCCTCCTGCTTCACTTGTGGGAATGTAAACTAGTACAACTATTATGGAAATTAGTATGGAGATTTCTCAAAAACTAAAGCTAGTACTGTAATTCCATTTGACTCAAATATTCCTCTTCTAGGCATCTTACCAGAAGAGTTAAAGTTACTTACTATATAATGGTGTTACAGCAGTGCAATTCATAATAGAATTATGCTTCTTGGAAGCAGCCTATATGTCCATCAACAGATAAACAGATTTAAAAATGTGGTATCTACACATAAGAGAACATTTGGCTGTAAAGAAGGGTAGATTTTAATCATTTGTAATAAAATGGATGCAACCTGAAAACATAAATGACATAAAACACATAAGTTTAAATACTATATGCTGTCATATGAGAAATCCAAAGCATATACAAAGTTAAGCAAAATAAAAGATAAGAAACAGGGAGATAGATCTTTTGCAGAAAGGAAGGAGACCAAGAGATGGAGGGACAGGAGCAGAGCAGGGAAGGGGATATAGAAAGAAAGAAGATGTATCACGTACATATACCAATTACCCACAATGAATGTAATCATTAGGTGTCACAAACATGAACTAAAAAAAAAAAAAAACTGGGGGAAAGGGGTCTACAGACGGAAGGGAAGAGAAAGGGAATAAAATGAAGTAGGATGTGTTAAGTACATGTACTTAAGTACTCCCTACAATGAATATAAACATGTACTGCATACATGTACAAATAAAAAATGAAAAATACGTTGTTTAATTTTTTAGAGAAATTATTACAGTAAGAGACACATTAATCTCTCTCAAAATTCTTTTGCCTAAGACACTTATCTCATTGTTCCTGCCACTTGCTGAAGCAGTTCTGGAAATCCTCTTTTATGAATGTATTTAGCTGTAATGTTGTGGCTGCCTCCGTGTCCTGAATCAGTTGAAACTGTTTACCTTTCATGGTAATTTTGACTTTTGGGAAGAGCCAAAAGTCACTTAGCAACTGATCCCGTGAAGAAGGTGGACGAAGACACATAATGTTTTTATGAGCTTGCTTTCCATTAGATGGCACTCACTAGTAGCATTCACTGTATTTTTTTATCACACCTTGCCAAGACACTCATGAAAGAGGACTTCCAGAACTGCTTCAGGAAGTGGCAAGAATGATGGGATAATTGAATTTCAAGTGGGGGAGGGTGAGAGGGATTAATGGCAATGTGTCGACTTCCATAATTTTATTTAAACATTTAATGTATATTTTGATCACTCTTTATAGAAATGAACTTTGCAGAGATGATGGCTTAAATATATTAGCCTGATCCAGTAAGAAGTCCAGCGATACTCTCTGGTGCTTTCCCTAGAACAAACTAGTCACTAGGCTATATTTTATTTCTATCTATGCTTAACCTGTAATAGCAATTCAGTAAATGGTGGATGTGACAGCAGTTTTGGTTCGGGAGTGGTGCTTTACTCTTTGTGAAAAGAATTTATTCTTGAAAAACGAGTGTTATACATTTCCTTTACACTCCTCTATTGTTCAGAGCTGCAACTGTGGCTACTTAATGTCACATCAAATAGAGGTCACTAGAAAACTAAAGGTGGAAAGTCACACTTTTCCCTTTACAACTGCAGAGCCTTGTTGACACTTCGGCAGCTATCAGAGCATTCCATGCTTCATTGAAAAGCTATAAAAACCATTCACAGATAAGACTGGAGTTTATCTCATACTGTTTTTTCAACACCTGGAATGTTTTTTTTGGTGGGGTGGTGCTGGGAATCGAACTGAGGGCCTTGCCTTGCTAGGCGAGCGCTCTATCACTGAGCTAAATCCCCAACCCTACACTTGAAATTTTAAAACTAAATAATACAGGAATGGTAGTCTGAGCTCAGCAACTGAGTCATTCCCTGGGCCTCAGTTTTCTAGTTTTTGACCAAAAGAGTGTTCCAAATACTGTGATATGCTAAGGGCTATATTAAGACAGTGACTGTTAGAGGCTTTAATTATACACATCCTGGAAGGGTTTGAGTTGAGTAAGATTTCACTTTAAATGTTTGGAAGAGGCTACTCAAAATGTGATTCTCGGACTGCAGCATTCTGTGACTCCTGTGAACTTGTTATAAATACACATTATTGGACCCATCAGACCTCCAGATTCCAAACAAAAACTCTGAGACTAGATTCTAGAAATGTTTTAGCAAGTTCTCTTGATTCTTTTGTGTGGCACAGTTCTAGGACTCAAGCATAGGCAGATTGAAGTATTTTGTGGAGGAACAATAAACAAGTAATTTAAAAGGAAGATAAAGGCCATACCAGATAAACACTACTAAATGCCAGGATAACAATTTGTAGTCTATTTTACTGAAAACTGAGGCATTGAACAATTTTATTTGGAGAAATGGTCTTATAGAATCAAATATGGCAATATTAACCTAAAGTTTGAAATCTAGACTAGATTTGAATAGATTACTTCTAAAGCAGTGGTTCTCCTTTTAATCAAAGAATGACCCTCAGACTAGTAGTGGTATTAATCACCTGGAACTTGTTGGAAGTACACAAACTTGGGCCTTGTCTCAGATGAACTGAATCTGAATCTATAGTTTAACAAAATCCCAGTCTCAATCATATTTGCCTTAAAGATTGAGAAGCCCTAGCTTAGAGCCTATTCTGTGGGTTACCTTCATTGGAATCACTCATAAAAATTGTGCATACCTCTTGCAGTCCCCACCCTCGATCCACCTATTACAACTAAATTATCCAGGTGATCTTTAGGTAGTGTGAAAACCTTGGGTTGGACCAGTGCTTTTAACCATAGCTAGTCAGGGTTGAGAACCAGTGTAGTAGAAGGAGTGACAGGAGTTAGAAGACTATTGCACTGGTTCTGGTATGAGCTGATTAAGAGCCTGGATTTGTGTGGTGATATTAGTGATAGAAGGAGCTAGGCAGATATAAGGGACATTGTAAAGAACTTGGTAGCATTTGGTAGCATAAGAAAGCAAGGGAAAGAAAAATTTAAGAATGGAGACTTTAAAATGTTAATATTGTCAATGAGGAGTGGTCTTTGAATGGTATACATTTCCTCTTTGATTTTTCTATAAGCGATAACTTTCATATTTAGAGTAAAAAAATTACATTTTTTTTTCAGTAAAGTGCACATGGTTTTGAACCTGAGTAACTGAAGCCTGGGAAGAATTAGCAGACATTTGAAAAATAGATGAGGGGAAAGTATTGGTTGGAAAGAAGAGAGGGAATTGAGTTTTTATGTAGAAGGATAGAGATTCATGCCTCAAATTTTCTCCATGAAATGGTAGAAAGGCTGTTGAAAATGAGGACTAAATATTTGGAAATAAAGAAAAATTTGGAATTCAGTGTCCTCTTCAGAGTTGACAACTAAAAGCAAGATAATGTATAGATGAGAGATACACAGAAAAGACTTCAGGTTATAGATTAACAAAATCACAGCATAGAGAATGCTTATGCTTGAAGAGGCTGAGAAGTAGAATTGAGGCCTGTTGAGGAAATAGAGAAAGCAGAGAAGGGGGCCACAGTGAAACAATGCCAAGGATGCCATGAGAGAAATTTCAGAGAGAGAGTCCTCAGCCATGTGACATGTTGTGGAAGAGGAAAGTTATTGGAGGACTGAGAATGTTTGGTAATTTGAGTGTTCTGAGGGAGCAGTGACTTGGGAATACTGTTTCCATAAAACAGGGTCCAAGTCAGACTTTGGGAATAACTGAGTCATTTGCTGAAGAAGTGAAGCAACATTGGGTATCAATCACCAGCTTGAAGAAGGTGCTTGAGAAAGAAAAAGTGTAGCCATGTGTTACTTAATGGTGGAATCTCTTGTGAGAAATTGTTAGGTGGTTTTCCCTTATGTGACTATCACACGCTGATCACACAGACATTGATGGTACAACCCACTACATGCCAGGCGTCCATAACTGCGTGCGTGTACTGTGCTTTTATGACTGACAGGAGATTTTTCTTTACACTGGCATCACCAGACAGGTAAACAGTGCATTGCTCTGTGACTTTAAAACAGCCATCATGACACTAGGCAATAGGAGTTTTTCAGCTGCATCTTAATCTTATGGCACCTCCTTCATATATGCAGACCAAAAGTCTTATCCAGTCCATGACCATATTAGCAAAGTAACCAGAATGATAGCAGGATTGAGTTAAAGGGCCTCTGTGCCAAAAGCTAGTAGGAAGTCAGAGTGAAGATAGAGGAAATAGAAGAAGTAATGAAGTGCCCAGAGTTACACAAAACATGTAGATGATGAAATAGTAATCTTAGAACAGACATTAGGAATCATCTTGTTCTGATGATTAAAATTATATAAGCTTCATTTATAGATAGAGCTGTGTAAAGTGAGACTCAAAGCAATTAAATGATTTGCCCAGAGTCACTAGCCATTTAGATTATGGAGCAGAAGGGCGAGGCCAAATTTGTCTTGAGTGCTATGGGTTACCCCTCCTCTGAAATTGTGAATGAAAAGAAAGGCAGAACAGAAGAATAGTTGTGTTGAGATGGTGATATTTTCGTGTTTGTTTTTAGGTAGAATATTTGCCAAGTGTTTAAGAGGCTAAAAACCACGTTGGCATAAAATATTCACTCCTTCTGTGCAAGTCTTCCTTAACTTACTTGAGAATAAGGAAAATGGTACTTGGAATACTTTGGTGGGAGCATTTTAAAAGTACCTCTTTGGAACCAGTTGTAACTCCCTGTCATGTCAAAGCAGAACAGTTGATTTTATGCAGCAGCAATTTCACATTCTTCACTTACCTAGTGTTCCTAAACTTCTACCCCAGTGGACAGTAAACTGAAGCACTTTTTAATGCATTACCATTTAATGTTGGACAGTATGGCTGTTAAGCTAGTTTTTATGCCAAAGGTAGCATACAAGCGGTTTTTCATCACCAGGACAAATGCAACAAACACAACACCCCTGCCCCTCTTCAATTTCTCATTCTAAGATTCTCTTCAGATTCCAGTTGCAACAATGAGACACAGGTCTTTGTGTTTCCCTCACCGTTTCCAGTCAAACTTATTTGGGGACTCCTTGCAAAAACAGATTACCTGTCAATCTCATCCTAACAGTGGTCAGCAGTGACTTCCCCACAATGAATTTTTGTATATCCCTTTTCACACAAACATCCTTTTTAATTCCCCAGTGAACAGACTCTATACTGCAGCATTTTCTTTTTAAGATGGTTCTATTTACTGAGATTCTGGTAGGTCACAACTTCCTGAATGTTGTTTTCTTTGTTTTTGTTAAGGAAGACTGGGTCGTTAAGGTGATTTGTCTTGTTTGGTAATATTTAGGTCTTTTATGACAATGTATTGTAAAAAGTAAGTCAAATAGTGACTTTGAAAGCTATTCCAGTGTGTGTTTTAGAAATCGTTTTCTAATTCTAAATAGCAAACCAGGAAATAAAACCGGCTGTTTTAGCTCTGCAATAATCAGAAACAAAGATTTTACTTTGTATTTAGGTGTTAGATAAACTGTAAAGTGTGGAGTCTAAAAATAGCACTAGGTCCTGCTTATAAATAGAAGACTGTGAACTCACTACAAGTCCTTGGTATTGAATAGATTAGGTAATGTAAATATGTCAGTTTCCACAGCCACACTGGTTGTTCTCTAGGATCACTGCTTCTCAAATTATTTATATATATGTGTATATATATGTGTGTGTATATATATATATATGTCTATGTATATATAAAATACGTATATTTACTTAAGAATCTCCTAGAAATCACTATCAAATTCTGATTCAGATACTTGAGGTGGGAGGAGGTTGGGTGGTAAATCTGCAGTCCTGCAGTTATAACAAACTTCTATGTGCTACTTCTAGTCCCCAGACCACATGTTGACTAAACAGGTTCCAGGTGGAAAACTGCAGCTGATAGGACCTTGTCCTCAAACTCTAGAAGTGGCTATAACAGTGACCACTTAGAGCTGTCTTCAGCAAATATTTTTTTTAAAGGGCCAGAGAGTATATTAATTAAGCTCCGTGGCCACAAGTCTATATTTCATATTCCTAGTTTGCCTAATTGCTTATTTTTACAACCCAAGAAAAAATTAAACCATTTTAGCTCTGAGGCATATCTCAGACCTCCAGCAAGAAGCTGAAGTCAGATCGATGGACTTGTCGAATTAGCCAGCGGCTTCCAGACCTGGCATTGTTTAAGTACCTTATTTTCTCAGGTCTCTGGGATGACTATAAGGTAACCATAATAATTCCAATCACAAGGAGAGAGATAAGATTATTTGGAAGGAAATGAAAAAAACAACTTACCATTTTGATTAACTGTATACAAAATGAAAACCTCTACAATGTATTCACATTTAGATCATGAAAGAGAGTGTGGGCAGAACTTCCGGATTGACCTTGGATGCATCTGACTTCTTTAGTTTATGTGATAAGCCTGTGCTATGAGTCAGGACAGTGTCCAGGCATGGTTAAAAACATGGCCAAACTTGTGTCTGAATTCAGTTCTGCTGCTTACTCGCTGGAACTTTGGTCAAGTTCCTTAATAATAATACCCCTGTCATATGGGTTGCTAATATTAAATTAGAAACTATATTTAAGGTGCTTAACATAGTGCCTGGCACTTAGAAAACAGTATGTGGTGACTATTATTATATTATTGTGAATACGACTGAATCCTATGAAAGAATGTTTATGACTAATAGACTGTCCTTCAGAGATATCTTAGACTTTTCATGTCCTTCTTAAACTCTCTGCAGACATAATGGGGCACTATAGAGCCCTTAGAAAAAAACATATTTAACTTCTGACAGCAACCTCAGTAGTAAGCAAATCACATTCTGTGAGGTTTGTTTCGTTTTACTTTGCTTTGTTTCTGTTTGTTTTTGTGGTACTGGGGATTGCACTCAGGGCCTTCACATTGAGCTAAAACCACAACCATAGCCCTTTCTTTTGATACAGGGACTCATTAAGTCACCAAGTTGTCCAGGTGGGGCCCAAACTTGTGATCCTCCTGCCTCAGCTTCCCAGAGTGCCAGAGTAAAAATGGGATTTCTTTGGGCCAAAGACAGATTATATGATAGAATATCTTCCCAGCTTGCTTATCAGTAGCTGTTTCTATCACTTATTTTGAGAAATAATTGAAAACAACTTTGCCTTCGTGACTTGCTCATCCTAATTTCATTTCAGTGTTTCACAGGATGATGAATGATACAAATGAAAACTGGTTAAAGTAATAGTATCAGCAGTGTCATCTTGTTTAAGAAATATTTATAGAAATTATAAGAAAAATCCTTAAGTTTAAGGCACTGAATAACTATAAATGTTTTTATCTTTTAAGTAAAACTTTGTTTTGGAGCTGGACAAAATGCTTTTTAATGTTTAAGAATTGTTATTTCTATTGTTTAACAAAAGGAACCAATTACTGCAAACAAGAATTTCTGATCTTAAAAATCAGAAGCTACTGGACCTGAATACTATTTATTATATTTCAAGCACACAGTTGCATTTTTGTGATGTCAGTTTTATTGTGCGTTTAATTTTTTTGATGAGTACCATGAAATACCTTGTCATTTAAATCTATGGTTGCAAGTTTTTGAAAATGTCTCTTTTAGCTTTTAGTAAAGCATGGAGGAGACCTGTTTGCTGAGAATGAAAATAAGGATACTCCATGTGACTGTGCTGAAAAGCAACACCACAAAGACTTGGCCCTCAATCTGGAATCTCAGATGGTATTTTCACGGGATCCTGAGGCTGAAGAAATAGAAGCTGAATATGCTGCATTAGACAAACGGGAGGTAAAACACTTTTAATTTAAAAATTGTAGGTAATAATTTTAGATTTTATATTAAATTTTATATTTTTCTTCTTTAAAACTCAAGTCAATGTGGTCATCTTTGCACTGTGCTAAATATCCCATCATCTTCATAGCAGTAGGTATAAAAATACGTCTAGAAAATCTGGAGGTTTGATCCCCAGTACCCCCCCCAAAAAAAAAAAAGAAAGAAAGAAAACCTGGAGGGTGGGGGGCTTTTCTCTGATGTATGTGTACATGTTTACTTAGAATAACAGAGATGCTGAAGTAAAGTCCTATCCACTCCTATGGCTCCAAAGCACCTTCTTCCTGTTCATAGGCTCTCCTTCTCTTCCAGAGTTTTCTAATCAACAAACATGGTTTAGTAAATGCCATCATAAAAGCAAAGCATAAAGCAGGGAACAAAAAATAAAAGCCATCGACCACTCTTCTCCAGGTCTGTCCCCCTTTTGTTGTAGCCCCATGTCTCTGATCTTCATATGAGTGAAACATAATGTGAGAGTTATCAGTAAATACCACGTTCTTACCTTTCATTCATGCTTCACTGCATTATGACTTTCTTCCCTTCTGCGTGGTGGAATTGCACTTTT
This sequence comes from Hystrix cristata, assembly GCA_004026905.1. Taxonomy (NCBI): domain Eukaryota; kingdom Metazoa; phylum Chordata; class Mammalia; order Rodentia; family Hystricidae; genus Hystrix; species Hystrix cristata. Next base: position 27,895 of record PVJO010002331.1, read on the forward strand.
CATGGAGTCACATGTTGCCAAATTTAGTAGGTACTTTTCTCTCCTTGTCTTGAATTCCTCAGCAGCACTTGACACAATTGACCACACCGTCCTTAATGAAACACCTCCCTTGGCTTCAGGGACTATATTCTCTTCTGGTTTCTCTGTTTCAAAAAACATTACTTCTCTCTACATACTTGCTCAAGTATAAATGTGACAGCCATTCTTTTTTTTTTAACTTTTTTTTTTTTTTTGGTACCGGGGATCGAACTTGGGGCCTCATGCTTTCGAGGCAAGCACTCTCACCACTGAGCTAAATCCCCGGCCATGACAGCTATTCTTGACTCATCATCTTAACCATAACATCCAAACAATCAGGGAATCCTACTAATTTTACCTCCAAAAATATAATCTACACCCGTTTACTCATCTCAGTCTCTACTCCTACCCTTCAGGCTGTCACTATGCTCACTGCTCTCTCATCTAAGCTATTGTCATAGTTTCCTTATTGACCTCCTTCCCTCCATTTGGATCCCTTTAGAATCCGTTTTGTACACAGAAGTCAGAGTGATAGTTTTAAACTTAAGTAACATTGTATCATTTAAATCAACTAGTGATTGTATTAGTCCATTTTCCCTAGTATAACAAAAATACCCGAGGGAGGTAAACTTTATAAGGTTTGTAGTTTTGGAGGCCAAAGATCCAAACTGCAGGCTCTGGGGAAGGCTCCATGACAAATAATAGATGATGTACACAAGGAGGGATCCTGAAACAGCAAGCCAAAGGGAAATTGGGGTCTCACGGTCCCTTCTTAGGGCATTCCCCTAATCCATCTACTGAGCTCCCACTAGGCTCCACCTCTTAGAGGTTCCATACCATCACCACCACAATGAGGACCAAATTTCCCCTACATAACCTTTGGGGAACACATTTAAACTGTCCAAACTATTATAGAAGTAGCTTTTCTTTGTACTTGGAATAAAACCCAAACTATTTGCTCATATGATCTGACTATTCCCTGCCTCTCCAATATCATCTCAAAACTTTTCCCTGGCACATCTTGCTCTAATCATAATACCTACATTACACCAGGCTTTTGCATTTGTTCCTGTTTGAAATCTTCTCCCAGTTATTTTTCTTTAGGTTCAGAGAGACAAACTTAGGTCATCCTTTGTAAAATCCTTCCATTATTCTTTATATAATACCTTGTTTGTTTGTTTTTTTTAATTGTATCCTTTTTTTTTTCCCCTAGTAACTGGAAATTGAACCCAAGGGCTTCACACTGAACTACATCCTCAGCCCTTTTTTGAGACAGAATCTAAGTTCCCCAGGCGGGACTTGAACTTGGAACCCTCCTGCCTCAACCTCTCAAAGTACTAGGATTAATGAATGTGCTTGCCATGCCCAGCATTCAGCATAATTTTTTTTAAATTATTAATACTATTTTTGGTAGACAGATCAGATTTGTATACATTTAGGAAGTATAAAATGATGTTTTGGTATATGTATACGATGTGGGATGATTAAATCCAACCAGCTAACAGTCATCATCTCATTTGTCCATCTTTTCTCTTCTTGCTTTTTTTAACCCAGAGCCTTGCACATGTGAAGTACATGTTTTATCACTGAACTATACCCCTGATTCCCTATCATTTTTATCATTTGCTATAATTATTTTGAATGTTTCTGTTCATGTATTTGTTTATTGCTTTCCTGTCCTGTTAGATTGTCAGCTCTAGTAAAGCTAGAGCTACATCTGCCTTATCCAAAAGAGTATTTTCAGTGACGAACACACTGCTTGTACAAAGTAGACATTCATGGATATTTTTATTACACCAAAATATATTTTTCCTTCTAAAATGATTATGATTCCCGATCAGTGTTGATTCTGAAAGGAATTATATAACTGTTGGGTTTTTATGTATATTACCTAATTTATATTGTTCATTTTGTTTTTCCCATGAATTCCCAACAATTTTTGAATTTTTATACTCCCAATAATGGCCAAAAGAACTGAATTTCCTGGAATTAAAACTTACGTTTCTTTACCTTTTTTTTCCTTTAGTTAGGTGATTTTATAGATACATTTACTGAGTTTAAGTACACATAGAAAGGAGGGCCTATGTCCTGAGCATTTTGCTGGCCCTTTCACATGGTTATTGAATCTACACAGGAACCTTGAATAATACAGTATTTGCCCTCCTTCCCCATTTAAAGGAGAAAGATAAATCAGAAAATAAGTGAATAACTCATCTGGATCAAAGTGAGCTGAATTTGATTCTTCTGACTTCAAATCCAGGCACCTTCTAATGGCCATGATTTTGAGTCAAATATAAATTGTTAATATATTCACTTAATCAGAAAACATTCTGGAATAATATTCCAGAATGTTGATGTGATTAAATTGAAAATCATTTATTGCTGTGTATTTAGTTTTTTCTTCTTAGGTGCCATGTTAATTTAAATTATAATTAAAATAGAAATTTGTGAAAGTCAATGCAGGGGACAAAAGAGAAAATAGGACCTAACAGATTATTTAAATAAATTGTATGATTATAATAAACTATTATACTTTTAAGAATTATATAACAGTTTGTTCCTAATCGTATAGGGAAAAATCTGTTATTTAAAGAAAGAAGATTGACATATACAAAAATGATAACTGTGGTTATGGGTAATTTCCTTTGCTATTTTCATTTTTTCCATTTTTATATATTTGAAATTGATAATTAGGGGCTGGGGATTTAGCACAGTGGTTAGAGCACTTGCCTTGCAAGCACAAGGACCCGAGTTCGATCCCCAGCACCAAAAAAAAAAAAAAATTAGCCCTTGAAATTGATAATTAATGGTCATTGCTAAAATTGTAAAACATTTTCTTCTCCCTGACTGTATCCCCTAAATGGTTTCTTTCTTTTTTTTTAGCTGTTAGTTTGTATCAAACATGTTACAAAATGAGGTTTAGTCAAAAATACCAAAGCCCATGTCCTCCTCAGGTTCTTTCTTTGTTTCCACTTTGTTCTTAGCTGGGGGAGCAGTGGTGGAGGGGGCAGGGCCTTCTGCCGGTGCACGCCAGCCACTAGGGCAGGTACACCAACCCCACCCTGGCAGATGAGGCTCCAGTGCTGACCTTGGCCAGGGCCTTTGCAAACAAGCCCCGCCACAAAGACACCAGCCACTTTAATGAGGGCATTGATCCTTCCTCTGTGAAGGTCACCTTGTCATTGTGCAGGATGCAGGCGAGCTCAGAGAGGGAGTCCAAGGTGCCCTCAGCTGCCGGGTGCTGTGCTGGTCACTAGATGTAGTGAGGGCCTCTCCCCAGTGCGGCCTTAGCTCCCTTGGAGGAACCAAGCCCATTGGCCACCACTGAACAAAGGGACCAAATAGTTTCTTATACCGTAAGACTTGGGCAGTTATGTATCTATTGCATTTTGAATGGAAAAGCATCATCATACTATACATTGAGTTCTATTAAAATACTTTTTTCAACTTAACAATATATGATATGACCACTTTTCCGAAGTCATAATATGTAATCTACACTTTTTAACCATTTAGATGTTTTTATCTTTACAGCCTGAGCTAAGTATTTGATTCAGTTAGTGATCTGGAGAGTGTAGAATATATCCTATATCTTCTTAATGTATCTTAATCTTTCTTCCAAATGATTAGTTTATAAATGGGTGGGATACTCTTCTTCACCTCTAACCATTCAGCAGAACTAAGGGTGCTGTCTGCCAGACGCTTGTTTTTAGTTCACGTAGTAGCAGAGAAGAGCAAAGATAAGCACCTGCCCTCTAAGTATTTGTATTCCAGCAAGGGTAAGAGAAGTGAACATATAAATTTAAAAGTAAATTATCACATGACTTCAGAGAGTGATAACTCCTTACAAAGAAATAAAAAACAAAAGTAATGGCTGGGAAGAGGGTTCAATTAAAAACCTCTAAAGAAACAGCAAGAAACTAGTGAGGATTAGGCTTTGGTACGAGTAGAATTGTGTGACTGAATCTAAGTTAATAAAAAGGAGGCAGTACACTGCTATTAGAGCCTCTCTTAAGAATCCTCTCTTGGGGACTGGGGATTTAGCTCAGTGATTAGAGTGCTTGCCTTGCAAGCACAAGGCCCTGAGTTCGATCCCCAGCATCTCAAAAAAAAAAAAAAAAAAAGAATCCTGTCTTCCCCAGTCTGCAGCTCCAGGAGGGTTTTTGTCTGGCAAGGAACCCACATGCTAGACATTGCATTCACTGGCTACCTCGTTCTCTCTCTACCTCTCCCTCTCTCTCTCTGTCTCTCCACCCTCCTTGTTTTCAAATGAACATATTTCACCTATGTAGTTGATGGAACCTATTTTCATGTGGAAAAATAACAAAAATATTTCTTTCATAGTTCTTGTGAAATAATTTTTTAAAATATCTTTTTTTGTTTACATGAATCAAAGTAGTAGCAAAGTTTGTGTGTTAGGTTGTTTCTCATTTCTTTAGTGGTCTTCTGGTAGCAGTGCTACGCACTGATAAAGAAAAGGTACTTTTATTCATTCGTTCTTTTTAATTTCATTTCCTTTTTCTTTATATTAGTACTGACTTCTTTGAAGGTTATTGCTGGTTTATGTTTCATCTGAAAATAGAAGCAGTTTATCTTGCAACAGGAAAGAGAAAGGCACCTTCATTTTAATCCTTACAGAAGAGAACTAGTGCCCACTTGGGACTGAGCCGTGAATTGAAATGCTTCACATGACCTAATTACAGTTTTGTGCACTTTCAGAGTGAATATGTTACCTGTTTGTGAAGGCAGTGACTTATCTTTGTCTCTCAAGAATTGTCTTCCATTGTTACCTATTTCAGTTTTAAACTACATACACTGAAAAACTTAACCTATGGAAATTGCTTTGTATTATCTCTTCTTAAAATATCTAAAATAAAAAATCTTTCACTATATTATGTTTTAATTGCAAGAAAACCTATTGGTCCCCCATTAGTTAGTTGCACTACTGGTATCTAGATAACACTAATCTATAGGGTCGTAATTAAATTCACTGTTTTCTCTCTACTTGGCTCAACATGAGTGAGGTAGCATGATGGCTAATCTGAAAAAGAACATTTAGGAAATAAGTCCTAGAAATATACAGTTGCCACCATTAGGAATATCAAGAAATACTCTTATTATTGAGGCTAAGAAAAGTAACTGGAATCTCGTGTTTGAACTTGGAATACACTTGCCAGAAATAATATGGTACATTTTCTAGAAGCACTGTGATGCCTAGTGTATAACTTCTGTAGTGGAGTGAGTACTACACATTTGGCCATTAAAAGATTTACTATGTTTATAGCAGAAAGTGTTTCATAATCTAAAAGCAAACTATACCTGATGGTTTGGGGTTTTTCTAAGGATAAACAAGGTTTAAATTGAAGTGTTCTTTTTTATTTAATGGCATTCCTGTATAGAATAGTTAGGTTAATTTTCCATTTGTTCCTAGCTATGCTCATGGAATAACTGTATATGTGGACATTCATGGCAGGATAGCTGAATAGAAAAATAGGTCAAATAGACTGTTAATGCCATGTGATATGAAATGTGTTTACCATAATTCTGCACCATAATTTTTTTTTTTTTTTTGGTGCTGGGGATCGAACTTAGGGTCTTGTGCTTACAGGGCAAGCACTCTAACCACTGAGCTAAATCCCCGGCCCCATGTGCACCATAATTTTTAAAGATATAACACTACAGATAGGTTATGTATATTGTTAACTGCTCCTAACATTTTAACATCCTAAGTGATTTTTCTTTTATTTTTAATTTTTTCTGTAAAACATACTGTTTATAAAAAGAGACAAAATGAAATTTTTAAATATTTATTTTTGTTTGACTTATACAGGATTGTCTTCCATTTTGCCCTTTGCATATTTAATATCATTGTGCTATTACATATTTTATATCCAGTAGAATTTTTAGAACTCTTAGCACTCAGGAGTTTTTACATACTCACCATGGAAATCATTTTGCACAACTGCTTACTATTCTAACATGGGTGTTGTATAGCTGCCTTACTGTATATTTGAGTTATTTGCATTTTCCACTTTTACACATGACAGCACAACTAACTAGTTTTGTCCACATTTGTGATTATATCTCCAAGTAGACTCCTACAAATAAAAGTAATAAGTTAAAAGATGAATTTTTAAAGACTTATGATACATTATGCTGGGTTGTTATATGAGATACCGATTTTTATTTTTACCTGTAGTGTCTGAAGACCAGCTTACTGTGACTGACATTAAGTATTACCTTTTTTTCCAAACTTGGCCTATTTGCTAATAAAGATTTAAATCTTTAAGGATGTTTATATTTTGTAACTTTATTTTTTAACCTACTGAATATCACAATTTTCTAGATTGTTAAAAATAATATATCTTTTTCTTTTAATTCTTGTCAGATTATTACGTGGTCAAGTCTATCAGTGTTTTCTGTCATGAACATACCCATTCTTTTTTATGTATTACTACCAGAAAATGTCTAAGAGTCAAAAAGTTAATCCTGTCAAGTTAGAGAATTTTGCAAATAGTCCTAGTCACATGGGGTGAAGTAAGAATTGATGAAATTGTTGCCATGGTACTAAAAAATCTAATTCTAAAATAGCTGTGAATCAGCTAATATTTTAGAGTTTCTGATTCTTAAGCTGTGATCTTTTACTACAGCAAGCTGGTTACTAATTGGTAGTTCAGCAGCTAAAATTGTGCCTACATGAAGACACATACATTCACACACAGTTGATTTGTAAAAAGAAAAAAATGACACTGGATAAAAATTTATGAGAACTTTAATAATGATTGTCATATTATCTCAATTTTCAAAACTGTAAAATAAATACTGTAAGGTATGCTGATCTTGCCATTATAATATAATGGTCTTAATTTCAGAATGAGATTCAGAAGCTTCAGCTTCTGCTTTCTTTCCAGAAAGAGATTTATGCAAGAGTGGTGTTAAATCCCACAGTGGGAGAGCCTACGAAAGCCTTTCAGCTTCCCATAGCCCAGCCGAAACTGGGAAATTAAGTAAATGCTAATCATACACATTTCTTAATACTGTAGATACTTTTGATACTTCCTAAGCATGTGATAATCTGTTTAACATCAGTTTTCTTCTTTTCAAAGCCCTACGAAGGATTAAGGCCTCAAGATCTGCGCCGATTGAAAGATATGCTTATTGTAGAAACAGCAGACATGCTCCAGGCTCCTCTATTTACTGCTGAAGCTTTACTTCGAGCTCATGGTAATGAAAAAAATGTCTTATATTCTTATAACCAGGTGTCTTTTGAAACTTTACAGAGTTAAAAGATGACTATTTTGTATTTTAATGTAAGATGAAATGGTTTTTTATTAAGCCTAAAGTATTTTGTGCAGTGATTACTGTAGCAGTCACATCCTCAAACATCCTTTGCATCTGTGGAGAGCCAGTGAAGGGTTTTCAGCAGAGCAGTAACATGCTTAGAATGACATTTTGAGAGAAAAGCATTTTGACAAATAAAATGGTTACAAATCAAAGAGGGGAAAGTGGAAATTTCTTTTTTAAAATCAAACTACTAAATCAATTTGGAGCCTCATTTTAGAAATGTATCTGATTTGAGTGTGATTAGGTATTGGAATCCGTAGAGCTAGTCCTGGTTTAACAGTAATTTTTGCTGAACTTGTTCACTTATAAAAATTGTAATAGTTCGTTTAAATAGCTAAACATTGTGTCATTAATTTTGTCAATCGGGTTGTGAAGTCTGTTTCTCACTCTGAAGAATAAAAAATGAAATTAAAAGCATATATTTAAAAGACAAAAGACTATCCTGTCCCTTTTAAGGGTTCTTTTTTTGTCTTTTCCTTTTAAGATATGATCAACTTGGGGAAATTTTCTTAAGTACTCATCTGGGTATAAATTATGATTAAGACAACCTTTCCTGGGAATTGTCACATGCCAGGTTGGACCCTCTCATTGTACACTCAATATTATACATTTTTGCTGGTGGGGTTTTGTTGGGGGAGTTTTGGTTTTAAAGAATAGTAATTTCTAATTTTAAAATATTTTTACAAAGAAAAAGAGGTAAATGTAGCATGAAAAAGAATAAAAACAATAATATTAAAAACAAAAATACTAATTGGATATTCCAGTTATTTTAAGGCTCTAGCTGTGCATTTTAAGTAGAAATCGTTATCTTCTATACTAAAATAGATTACCACCTTCCAAAATGTTTACATAATCTTCTAATCAGAAGAAAATTCAAGATTTCATATTTCATCATCTGTTGATCGCCACTGTCAATATTTTGTTATAAAAATAACAGGATCACTACCTTTAATATTTGTATTCTCATGATTCTCCAAGTGGCATCTTTTTCTACTGTATATATCAGTGGCTCTTAAATTTTAATATAAAAAGAATAGGTTGGGAAAGTGAACATGAATTTCTAAGACTAACCTAGAGTCTTAAGTCATTAGGTGTGGTTGTAGGCATAAACCTCCTCTATAAACAAGTCTATTAAGTAGACTACTCTCTGAGAAATATTGGTAGGCACATTTATCTATGGAAGCCAATAATTTCAAAGGCCACCTAAGCAATAGAGACAATATCTCTAATCTGACTTTAATTAATCTGTATTTCTGAATGGCTACTTACCGTTTTCTCTTCAACCTAAAAAGTAGTCATGGTTGGATTCATCATTTCTGTTTTGATGATTGTGCACCAGCATTCACCTAGTTGCCTAAAAGAGGCACAAAGTCTTACTTTACTCCTGCATCTCTGTTAATACGTGACACCTGTCCCATCATTTCTCTTCCCAAATATCACTCAGCCTCCACCCACCTTCCCTTTCTATTCCTGCTGCCACCAATTTAAATTCAGGCTTTCATTATTTTTCATCTAAATTGTAGTGCTTTGAGTCCTAGTCTCCGGTTTTGCTGTTTTTCTTTTACTCAACAATTTTTCACATTGCCATTAGAGTGTTCTTTTAAAATGCCAATTGGAGCATTGTCACTCCCTGCTAAAAATCCTTCACTGGCTCTCCACAATCTTAGATTTTTAGTAGGCTTTATGACACAGTCTTCTTTACCTGGACTGTTTGTCTCATCAGTTCTTTACCTTCTCACCTCCAACTTATCCTTGAAAAATCACCTTTTCTAGGAAACCTTTCCTGAGTATGCCTTCCCAAGCATCCTTCCTGTCCATTCCCATGATATTCCATTTGTGTGTGTGTGTGTGTGTGTGTGTGTGTGTGTGTGTGTGTGTGATGCTGAGAATATTTTACTGAAATCTTTTGCTTTTCCACCTTATTAACCTGGGAGGTCCTTGAGGGCTGCTTTTAATTTTTTTCTCACAAAACCTATCTCTTAGTAAATAGTTGTGGAGTAAATAAATAATATACCTGAAATATTATTATATATATTTTAAATTACCTTTTTTATTATAAAGTTTTATTTCTTCATCATCCTCTTTATAAACTTTAAAGTAAATCCTTGGTCAAAAACATCTAATTTAGAAATTCAGAATAGCTTTCAAAGTCATATAATTTAAAGACAAAATGTTTTATTTTTAGCTAATAATAATGCTTAACAGCTGGGAAGTTAGCTCAGTAGCTAGAGTGCCTGCCTTGCAAGCACAAGGCCCTGAGTTCGATCCCCAGCACCACAAAAAAAAAAAAAAAAATGCTTAACAATCATAATTTTTAAAACTTTCTACAGAAGCACAGAATACCTTAATTGTGTTTAGGATAAGGTTCATAGCACCAGAAGCTATACCCTGTCCTTGACTTTACCTGTCAATACAGAGTGTATATTTAAATGCAGCTGACCAAAAAATGACATTTACTAATTAGCAAGGAGGTGCAGCATCACACTTGGACATTGTTCCTCCCTTATCTTCAGTTTCACTTGCCATGGTTTCATTTATTCATGGTCAACTATGGTCCACAAATATTAAATGGAAGGTTCCCGAAATCACAAATTTTAAATTGCACACCATTTTCAGTAGCCACATGAAATCTCACATCATCCTGCTCAGTATATGAATCATCCCTTTGTCCAGTACAGCCATGGTGTATATTCTACCTGCCTGTTAGTCATTTAGTAGCCATCTCCACTAATAGATTGATTGTCCTAATATTGCAATGCTGTGTCCATGTAACCATTGTTTTATTTGATAATGGCCCCAAAATACAAGAGAAGTGATTCTGGCCATTTTATTACAGTATGTTTTAATTGTTCTGTTATATTATTAGTTACACCTAATTTTATAAATTTATTTTTATCATAGGTATATATGCATAGAGAAAAACAGCATTGCCTTAGTACTATCCACAGTTTTGGACATCCAGTGGAAGGCTTGGAATGGTTGCCATGTATCACTGTAGATAAGAGGAAACTGCTACACTGGTTAATATCAGCTGACTGCTGAGATAAAAATGTAGGCTCAAACACAATAAACACTTCTTAATCATGTAATAGTCCAAAATATTTCCATTTTAAGTAGGAAGAATAGGAGCTCTTCTCCACACAGTCATTCAAAAACCCTGAGACATTGCCATCTTCAACAAAGCGGTTTCCAGGTTTTGCCTTGGGATTATCTCTATTTTAGCCAACCAGTCAGAAAGGGAAAACATGGAAGAGTAAGTTTGGAAAGCTTTTTCAGCCAGTTTTGGAAATGGAATACATCACTTGTACACACATTTAATTGCTCTGAGTTCAATCACGTAGCCACACCGAACTACAAGAAACAGTTTTACCCTACACCATTGTTGGGAGCAGTTAGCCTTCTCTTCCACAGGTATGTATATTCAGTTAGAAGATGTAATGATTGTAACTCATAAATTGCAAATATCATGTGGAATCTGAGACTAACTATCATTAATTTCACTGTAATTAAGAAGAATCTTTTCATTCCTATTTTTTTACACATTGTGTCATCAAGTATTATTAAGTAATCAACTCCTTTTTACCTCATTGATATTTCCATAAATTCTTTTATGTAACAGGAACAAATTCTAATAAGGGGAAATTAATTGTTCTACTTGTTATTTGTTTATTCTGTGATAATTTTTTTGATACATTGCTAAAACATGTGTTCTATATTTCATTCCCCAATTGAGGAACAAAATGCAAGCCAATGTTAATTTTCAAATAAACATTTTTCTATATTGTTTAGATAACATCACTGACATTTGTGACCAAATAAGAGTTACAGAGATGAATGATGTTAATGAATAAAGGCACAATGCACAGAGCTACTGTTTACTATAATTTCTTTTAAAGCCATGACAGGCTGTGTTTAAGAGCTATTAAACCGAACTGGCTGGAAAATTTATAGATTATATCCTTGGTAACATTCAGCTTTACACTGGAAAATAACTTTGAGTATACTAATTGTCAAATATAATTCCAAGGTAATTAAAGTGGTCTAGATTAAGCAGAAGGCAGAAATATTTGGCAGTTTTTACCAAATGGTGATTGAATATTAAAGAGGACTATGTTAGGAATACAGAGTTCATTCTCTTGAGTTTTCTGCAGTAATAAAAGTAATTTATGTAGTTGAACACTACCTAGTGAGAAAATAAATAAAATTTACAAAATCTGAAGACTAAGGCTAATTTGCTTATGCTTAGAATAAGTTTATATTGAACATTGTTTTTAACTTTGGAAGCTCATCATCCTCTGTGGACAGTTAAACATGGTGGTCCACATCTTATTTACTCTCTTTCTACAAAATGTTATCTTCTCCCAAAGTTTTAATAGAAGTAGATTTCTCCCTCTGGACTACACTTTCTCTTTTTTAGCTCCATCTCTTATGTATTAGGAAGTCTTTTCGAAAACACCTCCAGTGTATCACAAAACCACCTTAATCTTATATCTAAAGCTAAAATCATGCCCCACTAAGAGTGCCTGGTTCTCTGTTTTTCCTATATTTATAGATTGGATCACCAGCCAACCAAAGCGTATTCAAGGCAGAAACCTGGAACACCAACTTTGAAATTTCCTTTTCCTCCATCCCACCTCCCAAGTCTTAAACTTTTTCCTGTCTTTCAATTGCTCTTACTACCACCTAGCCCTCACTGCCATTTTCTCTTACTAATACTCTACATAAAAGCCTCTTCTTGTTCTGTCTTCTCTACACTCATGTCCTGTCCAATTTGTTTTTCCACACTTACTATCTTTTCAAGTGTAATTACGAGAACCTGTCCTTCCTGTCCCTAATCAAACTTTTTATTGGCTTTCTATCACTCCTAAACTGAAAATAGAAGTTTTATAAAAAGTTAAGTCCTATATGGCCAAGCCACCATCAGTTTCTGTAGCTTCATCTCATACCATGTTTCCCCCTGGTGTGAATACTCTGGCTACAATAACTTCTGTCTGAATGTCTTTCTCTCCCCTTTCCTCCTGTTTAACTCCCATTCATCCATGAGGTGTCCATTCCAGGCATTTCCCCAGGTCACACTCTGGCTTTCCTGACTGGGATTCTCCACCTCATTGTGGTGTTTGACAGTTGTAGGGCATGTGTGTGTGTGTGTGTGTGTGTCTACGTATTTTTATTAATGTCTTCTTCCTGTTAGTTCCATGAAGATGTGGATTGTGTCTCTTTTTTCCTTCCGTTGTATCATTACCGCCTGACATTGTAATGGCATATAAAAAGCATTCAGTAGATATTTACCTGGCACATAAAAGACATTCAGTAGATACTTACTAAGTGACTGATACGATACAATCAAGCCAGAAATTGAAAAATATTTATAGGGAATTCAAAAACTACCTGATTCCAAAGAATGGTCTTTATACTATTCAACCATGGCTAACATTTTGAATGGCAGCAATGAGAAAATTTGAGGAACTGTGTGGAGAATGTATTCTAGATATATTGACAGATTACAGGAAATGATGTAACATGATTTTCTGATTTGGCATGAAGACATAATTTCTGACAATATAATTTTCAAATAATAAAATAACTCAGAGAGAAAGTAAATTAAAATGAACTTTTTGCAGTTGTTATTTTCACACTAAAATTACTCTAATGATTTTTTCTTTATTTTAATGATTTTTACATGATTCTGAAGTATATCATCTGGGTGAAAGAAAATTTGATAGGACACAAGGAAATTAACATTGTTTTTCATGGTAGTAGGATTAATCTACATGTTCTGTTTTATAATATTTTTCAAAATGAATACATGTTACAAAGATTTCCATGTCAGTAAATATAGGACTACATAATCTTCTAGTTATATAAATATACTCTATTGTTGACCGTGTACCATTTTCTTTTTGCCATTATAAATTACACCTTGAAGTATATCCTTGTATGCCTATACATTTGTTTTTGTTTGTTTGTTTGTTTGTTTTTTACATTTGTTTAACTAAGAGAATTTTTTAAGAGTGAAATTATAAGAATGCACTTTTCATCAAAATTCTGCATTTCTTAATTATGAGTGAAGTCTAATATATTTTCATGTTTATTGTACATTTGTATTTTTGTGATTTTTCATATCTCTTGTACTGTTTTCTCTGTTAAGGTCAAAAATTGTGTGTTGAGTTTTTATTATCATTAATTTTAAAGTTTAAATATCCCTTTTTCCTTTGACTCATCTTTTAGACTATAGTGTAATTTGTTTTTTGGTCCTGGGGATCAAACTCAGGGCCTTGTGCTTGCAAGGCAAGCACTCTACCACTGAGTTGCAACCCCAGCCCCAGTTTAATTTCTAAATATTTAAAATTTTTGTGGATATCCTGTTATTCTCACTTTCTCTCCACTAATGAAGACTAGTGTTTTGAAATTTGTTGAGACTTATTTAATGACGTACCATCTTATCTTGATAACTTTAATGTGGGCATTTGAAAAAAATGCATTCTGTAACTCTTTTGTGTAGGCTTCTAATAGCATCTATGGTGTTTAAATTATTTGTGTCTTTCTCAATTTTTATTATCTAGTTCCATCAGTTGGTGAAAGAAAAATGCTAAAATTCCCATTTGTGAATGTGAATTTGTATACATCTCCCTAATACTGTCACTTTGCTCAGTGTGTTTCAAAGCTTAGATACTATGCTCATGTATCTTTATGTCTTTCTGACTCTTCTATTTATAACTCTATTATATATCTTTCTTGCTACTTTTTATTTGGTATTATTATAGCATTTCAGCTTTCTTACATTGTTTGTGTGTCTTATAGATTGAGTCTTACTTTTTGATCTCTTCTGATACTGTCCACCTTCTATAATTATTTTTATAATTCTACTTTTTTTTAGGTGCTGGGGATTGAACTCAGGGCGTTGCGCTTGCTGAAGCTAGCCCTGAGCTAAATCCCCAACTCTACTTTTTAACTGACCAGTGCATTCCAACAATGTCAAATAAGACTTGTTCTTATGTAAAATTGAGTTTTGACATTTCCAGTTTTTATAATAGATTTTTAAAAATCTGTAGGAAAGGTTTTTTTCCCCCATGCTTGGGATCAAACCCAGGGCCTGACACGTGCTAAGCAAGTGTTCTACCATTGCACCACACCCCAGCCCTCTTTTTATTATTCTTTAGCCTTAGGAAACAGCACAAAAATTAATTGCTGCTTGAAAATTTGGAAAAATTAACTGAAATCGTATGAGCCCTGTAGTTTTAAAAAATAATTACTGTAATTTTAAATTTTTCCATAGTTATTAGTCTACTTGAGGTTTACTACTTTTTCATGCATTCTTCAGTTTTAATCACAGCTTCCTGGAACACTATCCACTTCATCCAGATTTTAATACTGGCATGTAGGTTCACATGCGTTTTTTTATCCAGCAGATAATTTATTGGATATGTAGTTTGATCTATGCCCCAAGCTAAGCAATGGAGAGAACAGAGATTACAATATAGGTACCAGCCTTGCGCTTTTTAAAAAAGATTAGTTTGAAAGACACTGCTGCATTTTCTTGCAGTTCTTTTAATTTTCTCTCTACATATTCCTGTATCATTTTCAGTTGAAATTTATCAATCACAAATGTCTGTTAAATACACCAGTACTGACTTAGGTTTTTTTCATTTTTCAATTCATAGGTTTTGTCTATCATTTAAGAGATCTTTTTGCTTTGGTTTAGAATACTTCCTCACCTTTGGTCTTAACAAGAATTTGAATCTCAAATGGAACTATTCTCCCTATTTGGCCACTGAGCTTTTTAAATAAATACTTTGTTGCCCAAAGAAAATATTTTTTGCTAATCTTGATTCTTGCTAAAGTTTTTTTTTTAATATTTTGCTTATTGTCTCTCATGTGCCTCTTCAAAGAGCTCCTTATTTTGTTGGTGGAATGTTCTGTTTGATTTTCACATGTGTTACTTTCCTTGTCTCTACAGCACCTTCTCTGCACCTGTCTTCTTGCTCATTGACCACACCGCAAGAGTAAACATAAGGCTTTTGTCTATTCTGCTTCTCAGTTTTCTGAGAATCAGAGAGAACATGTGTGTTTCATTAGTTCCAGAGACGGGCTACCTTTACCAGCAAACAGAATGTACTATATGCCACTGTAATTAAGTCAACATGGCACCTGTACAATTCATGATAAATAAATCATTGGAACAGAATGGAGAACCCAATTTACAATATTTGGGAATTTGATTTACAATAAAGATAATATTCTAACTCATTGGAAGCAAGGATAAATCAATGATTGATTACAATGTAACTGGGTAGCCAGCTGGAATTAAATTAAATCAGAATATCAAAAGGTGTGAGGGGAAAGAGGAACAAAAAGAAATGAAAGTTTATATCAGAAGAGTAAGGGACATAAAATCAGTCAGTTTTAAGAGAAGATCTAGAAGACTTAGGTGTAAATTTAAGGGCAGAGAAAAACCTTTGACATTCTAAGAAGCCAAGAATTTAAAGAAAAGATAGGCTAAAGTATATTGACTTTTTAAAATTTTATTGCTAATACACTATAAACAAAGCCCAGATGAAATTTTTATTTGGAAAAAGTATTAGTTAATATTTGCTATAAAGACCTTCTTTTAATTGACAAAAAATTGGTAGGTAACCCATTAGAAAAATGATGCAAGTATCTAGATAGGTAATTCATTGAAAAGCAAATCTTCACGGCCAAAAAATACATGAAAAGGTGTCTGAACTCTTTGGTTGTCAAGAAAAGTAAAATAACAATGAACTATCACTTCTTAAACATTTTAAAGAACTATAACATTTACTGCCAAAGAGGAAACTAGTAAAGTCTTCTGTTGCTGGCAGAAATATAAATTTTTACAAACTTTAGGAAAGCCATCTGGCATCTTTTTATCTTTTAAAAACCTGATAGTCCATAGACTTACTAATCCTATTCCTTATACATGTGCACTGATATATACCATATTGCAGCATTATTTTGTGGCAAAAAAATAACTGTGAACAAAGAGGAATGTTTAAATAAATCATCATACCCAAATTATTTTACACAGTGGACCCAAGTCATTAAAAAGAAGGAAATAATGTTAAACTAGTTTAGTTGGATTTTTCAGGAAGTTGAGTAAGTGGGAAATGAATATAAAGTTCATATAAAACAATCAGCCTCTTTGTATATTTATGTGTTGTATATGTTTATATATAATTGTATTAGCATGAAGAACAATAGAGAAGAAGAAACATTTAGTTGCTAATATGGATTAACTGATAGGGAGAGGGCAAGAGAGACAAGTGAAAAAAGATCTTACTGCAAAAATAGCGTATATGCCCTGTATACCTTTATGTACAATATACACGCTTGTACGTTTACAATGACTTAATAAAATAAGGAGTTCCTTCAGCTTCACAAATAATAAATACAAAATGATCAAATATTTTGAAAAAGTCTTTTAAAATTTTCTAAAAATGTTTTAAAATATCAAATATATGAATATAGCTGTACTTAAAAGTTATATCAAGTCTCATAGCCTCTTTATAAAATCTTTAAGTACTTTTTCAAAAGTACATTTTAGTCAACACATTATTCATTTTGTAAATAAAAAAAGATCCAAATGAGATGTTTTAATTAGATGTTTTATCATTTATTATTATAATTTTTAACCACAAATATTTCAAAGTTACCAGTTTATCTTCGGTAGAATAATTTAAACTTAAATTATGCCTCGTTTTAATAGATGTTCTGCTAACTAGTGCTTTAAATTTTACTTTAGTCTGACATTCTTTAAAGGCTTAGTCCCATCTCCTTTTTCTCACATTCTCCTTTAAACCTACTAACCCAAAGCCTTATTTTAAAAAACATGATAAGGTTAATCTAGGTAAATTGTGTACTCTGAACATTATTTATTTATTCCACTGTTTCTTAAGTTCCTAAAGTAAATTAATGCTTCCTCGCCATGATTTCTTAGGTGAAGGCCTCATTTCTGTCGTTTGTCATTTGATAAGCCCTCAGAAAATACTGAGAGCTAATTCTAGCCTACATTTATAGTCATATGTTGGTACTCAGCTGCTTTGAAACTCATCAGATTTGCAGCAAGCACAAGGCCCTGAGTTCGATCCCCAGCGCCCACCCCCCAAAAAAGAAACTCATCAGATTTGGTACTTGTGATTTGTGTGGTAATCAACAGGCAAGCTAGAAACTTTTCAGTGTCTGTTGCCTTGTGACTCAATACCCTTTTTCAGCCAAAACAGGCTGGTACTCATCATATTTGGCATTCATCACACCCCCTGGAATCAATTGATGAGTACCAAAATACCACTGTATCGATATTACTGTCTGCTAGACACTACTTCAAGCATATTCACATATTTACTTGAAACTAATATGGTAGATAATAATTATCCCCCAAAAGATACTGAAACACAAAGAGGTTAAGTAATTTGTCCATTACCCTTTTCTGAAATTGATGACATTTTATAAAAATTGACATGGCAGATTAATTTTTCCTAACATAACCACATATCCCAATAGCTGCTAAAAAATAGTAAAGGATATCTTCACATCAGTCAGTATCACATTTTAAATATCAGTACACTGGTTAGGTTTTAAGAACCACCATATAGGTGTTGGGGATTGAGCTCAAGTGGTAGAGTGCTTACCTGGCTAGCAAGCACAAGCCCTGAGTTTGATCTCGAGCACAAAAAAAAAAAAAAAAAAAAAAAAGGAAACTACCATATTATATGATGCTGTAAGAACTAAGAATATTCAGGTCAAAAAAAATTTTTATGAAAAAACATTTTAGTGCTCATCTCTAATAATTCTTCCACAAATGTCTATTCAAATAAAGAATTGCTTTTATATATTAAAATGGCTTTCAACTGATAAAATCAGTAGGCTTGCTAAATTTTATGCCATGTATTTTAGAAGCAAAAGTTATACCTAGTTCTTTCTGAGAAATGTAAATGCCTATTTTATGTGTACATATAAACTTACCATTCAGATAGAAAATTTAGGTTTCTGGTGCATATTTGAAGTATACAGAGTTTTTTGGGGTTTTTTTTGTTTTGTTTTGTTTTTTGTTTTTGTCCTGGGGATCAAACTCAGGGCCTCGTGCTTGCTAGGCAAGCACTCTAGCACTCAGCTACATCCCCAGCCCCAAGTATGCAGAATTTAGAAGACAATCTTCAGAACTAGGAGAATGTGAAATGTTGCAAATAGCCCATGATCGTAGTCAGAGTGATGACCTATCAGTACACTGAAATCTACCTATCATTTCCTGAAATGCACTTATATGCAGTGTTTTTCAGTTAGATTTTTCTTCCCTTTTCTAGCCTGACCCCTTTTTTCACTTTACTATACTTTCTATCTCCTCAAATCACAACATTCTATATTACAGCTTTAGAGACCTAGTTAAGTCTCTCAGTTACACTGCTACGCGTTTCAAGTACTATGGTTTCCTCAGCTAGGAATACACGTCCTTAATCTTTATTATATGTCATACCTTCCCCTATCAGACTGCCGAGTACATTACCATAATATGATTTTTTAAAATCTTGTATAGAAAGTTTTCCACAGCTATTTGTATTTGAGCTATAAAATTTTATAGAACGACCTATGGT
Source organism: Hystrix cristata (assembly GCA_004026905.1). Classification (NCBI taxonomy): domain Eukaryota; kingdom Metazoa; phylum Chordata; class Mammalia; order Rodentia; family Hystricidae; genus Hystrix; species Hystrix cristata. Next base: position 46,863 of record PVJO010002331.1, read on the forward strand.
GAATAATTTAAATTTACCCTTTTAACACCTTTGAGAGATAGCGTGTGATAATGGAAAGAAAACAGCTTTGGAATCACAGGAAAGGTCTCAAGTCTTTATGTGAGCAGGCATATTATTTCCCTAGGTCTTAATTTTTTTTTTTTACTTAAAAAAGATTGCTGGGATGAACACATTAAATAATGTGTGTAAAATACTTAGCACAGTAATTGGGTATATCATTTCATTGTCTTTAACAAGTTACATTTTTATGTTTCTGAGCATTATAATAACATGTTTCACATGGCCAATTTGTAAGTGTTCAAAGTAGGAAGACAATTTTATTTTCGTTATGCCAGATTTTGGTTCACTTAATATAGAATTTATGCCTAATTCACTATAAATATTTATAACCAAAAGCTCTTAGGGAATTCTTTCTACTTTGAAGCTTTTTATCAAATGATTTTTAAGACCTGTGCCTGACATTTTGACATGTTTATGGTGACTATGTAATCATTTCACAACTTGACACCAGTGAGGCCAGTTGCAAAATTACATGTTCAAAGAGTAAAGAGGCTAAATGAAGCCTACAATCAACAAAATTTTAGTAAATCCTAAAAGTGATATGAGTCACCTGTTTGATTATTAGAAATTGCTGGGAATTTTGAGATATTGTTAGATAGTGACATAGTTGTAAGCCACTGTACATTACAAAAAAGTTTAAATTCTGTATTAAAATATATTCATTTGCTGTTACTACTTTTCTTTTTTCTTTTCTTTTTTTTTTTTTTTGGTTTTTTGAGACAGGGTCTCAGTATGTAGTTCAGACTGCCTTTGAACTCACTGTGTAGCCCAGGCTGACCTTGAACTCAAAGAAATCCTTTGGCCTCAGCCTCTCAAGTGCTGAGATTATAGGCGTCCACCACCACGCCCAGCTACAGTTACTACTTCTATATAAATACTGTACTTTTTTCCTTAGATGATTTGTATCTTTTTAATTTATCCTGATTGTTTCTTTTGTTATTATGTAGCTTTGAAAACATAGTTTCTAGTTTTTGAGAGATACCCATTCCATTTTTCTTAAAGACTGGGACAGGGAGAAATTACTTGAAGCTTGGATGTCCAACCCAGAAAACTGCTGCCAACGATCAGGTGTTCAAATGCCAACGCCACCACCAAGCGGGTATAATGCCTGGGACACACTCCCTTCTCCAAGAACTCCAAGGACTACACGCTCTTCTGTCACCTCTCCAGATGAAATCAGTTTGTCTCCTGGGGATTTAGATACCAGTTTGGTATGGTTTAGTCTTTGATGTACTTCCCGTAGCTTTGTTTTTAGTCTTTTAGATTTTAAATTACTTAATATTGTTCCATGGGGTGTCTGGTAGTATTCTTGCAGTTAAATCCTTTATCCTCCTTTAAAATTTCACTTACTTTCATGCTCTGATGGGTCCTTATGATCAGAGACTATTTTTGTAATCTTCAAACTATTGATTAAAAAACAAGAGAATTTCTTTTCTCATTTCAAAATAGAAAACAAAACAGTTTGGGGGAAACCATTCATTTACTCTATTTTTACTGAAGAGCTTCAGTGTATTCAAAAATAATAAACTGAAATATTATAAATTGTTTGCAATATGTACTTTATGCTGAAAATACAAAAACATTTTTATAATTTCTTTAAAGTTACTAATTTTTTAAGTTTGCTTGATGATCATATATTTGTTTTGGTAAAGTTTCTTGAGTTTGTCATCCATATGCATTTCCATAATAAATATTTCCTCTTTATTAAGGAATAATACTGCCCTTATGTGGATTTTAAATTGGCGTACATTGATATACTTGTTCAACATTTTGATGTTTTTTGTAATATTTCAGACGTTCAAAATTTGTGATAAATACAAAAGCACTCCTTGTTTTAGGCCTTTTGAAAAACAGACTCCTACTTCAACAACTCTTATATGACATTATAAAGTTTGCTTCTAGAAAGACATTCTTGAGAAGATACATTTTATAGCAGTATTTCTTGCTTAGAAAGCCTCAAATTGCTTTTACCCTCAATTGTTAGGTTAAAATCAGTTACTCTGACTTCATAGATTTCCCAGGATAAGTGTAGGATGAAGGGCATGATGATGAAGTGATTATTTTGCAGCATGGTATTTGATCTTGACCTGAATAGATTATATAGATTTGTTTTTTTTGTACTTTTGAAATGCACAGATGCTGATTAATAGGTGCATTTGGAATCTAAGAGTTTTACTTTTGCACTAAAAATTTAAATCCCACAATAGTTTATAATGAGTTAGTTGTGGTATTTGTTACTCAAAGATAGATACAATAATTGCTCTTATGATTTTGAAACATTTTTAAAACTTACGGTCACTATTATTTTTGTCATTAAACCAATGAACAAAACGAGTGTATTGTCCTCTCCAAAGTATGACTCTGTTTAAGTCATTCTTCTTTATCTCCAGTGTGACATTTGCATGTGCAGTATTTCTGTATTTGAGGATCCAGTGGATATGCCCTGTGGACATGACTTTTGTAGAGGATGTTGGGAGTCGTGAGTATATGAGCAGCTTAGCCTCTCTTACTTCATGATAGAACTCTGATTTGGTGATGAAATTGTTTGCTTTCAATATTTAATGATATGGATAATTTATACTGGTTTCAGAGTTGAAACTGAAATGCACTGCACTTCATTACTAAGGGAGAATATTCTTTTCTTCTTCCCAGCTGTTTTATTTAATACTGTATAGCTTAATATAAGGTATGTTTGGGAACACAGCAGGTATATATAATTTTTCTTGATATTTTAATTTATATAACATCTAATGTAAATTTAAATTCTACACCTAAATTTCAAGAATGAGTTTGTCTTATGTTCCAAGAATTTTAAACATTTGTTTTTGTACCTTCTCTGAATTTTGTGTGACAAGCAAATACCTGTAAAAATCTGTAAAAATACAGATGTTTAAAATTTCTTTCTAGTCAATACAAAGTTAAATGTTCCTGCTAGACATGGTTGGATATATATTACAATGCAAGTTTTATTTTGCTTCTCGTGTTTATCTCTACTTTCCTTTTTATCTTACCAAGATTTGTACTTTCTCATTAACTTGGCACTTTTCGAGAGAGGTTTATAAAACAAATGAAGATTAAGTATAATGAGGAGTCTGAAATCTTATCTCTCTAGACACACAAAGCTGTTGTTTGATGACTTAAGCAAAGTATGTCACTAGTATTTAAGGAAATCTTAAAAATAAGCGGTTTTCTGATTACATGTTATGGAGTACTGGTTACCAAGCATAGAAAGCTGAGGAACTCTGGAGGAGAGCAAGAAAGAAGCTGAACAAATTTTCTGGTTTTTGTTTATGTTTTTTAACAACTTTGTTGGGGTACAGTTGATGTACATCAAACCACACATTTAAAATAATTTGATAAACTTTGACATAGGTGCACACCTGTGAAACCATCACCACAGTCAAGATAATAAATATATTCATCACCCTCAAATTCCCTCATTTCCCCCTGAATCACTTCTGTTTACTCTCTGCCTTCCTCTTAAGAGCCTCCCACACTCATTCCCTGACCCCCAAATCTGTAGGAAACCTGTTAATCTGTTAAAACATAGACTAGACTTTACTCTGAGTCTATTAGATAGGATCAGATCAGTATAGCTAAAGCAAGTAAACTGATTGGCAGAGATCAAAGATCACAGTCTAAAGCAATCCTTGACTCAGTTGCAGAGGCAGAAAATCTTCTCCAGGTACAGTACTTTATTTAGCTTAAAATAGTGAACTTTATTGTATTAGAAAGTGTTATCTGGGTTCTGCCAAGTATGCAGATGTTGGCCTTGGTTTCTATGTGAAAATTGAACTCACCCCGGAATTACTTGAATTTTTTTTAACTTCCTTAACCTTCCTCACCTGACTCAGATCACAGGAACCATCTTCCATACTCATCCCTGTTTAGCTATGAGAAGTCTGTGATAAGATTTAAATTTGAAGGATCTAATTATTGTTTTCCTTAGTATCTTAGCAGCCTACCTAGGATTCTCTCTACCCTACCCCTGTCAGTTCTTATCAGTTCAAACACCAGTAAAACAGGTTCCATGTTGTGCAAGTATATTTTGATAAAATCATTTTTAAGTTAATTGAAGTCATCGCATAGTCATATAGGAAAGAAACTCCTGACTAAAAATGAGGAATAATTTTTTTTTCTTTTTGAGGAATAATTTTTAAAGGCCTTCAGATAGTTTGAAAACCCCTCTTTCACTTCCCACTTCTTCTATCTTAGTGGTCTGTTGAAATGTTTTGAAGCATTTATGCCAATGGCTTAAATAAAAGGAAATTCTTATTTTCTACCCAGAATAGAATGTTTTCCTAATATTAAGGATAAGAGCTCAGGTTCTGGATATAATAGAATTCTGGATTATGAATTTCAGCTCTGCTATTTATTAACTGTTGATTTAGGTAAGTGGTAATCTAGGTGGATTCAGTTTCCTGATTTTTAAAGTGGTGATAATAGTAAATACATCATAGGATTATTTACAGGGCACATAATAATCACTCTGTGAATATTTTAATCATCTTCCTAAACGTTGTAATAAGCAGAGAGCCTATGTATGATAGTATCTGTGAAGCTCATCGACAAGTCTAAAATGTAGGTAAAATTTGTCCCAGATTTACTTTGTTTACTGGCATTTGTAACTCTGTGTTCTACTTATACATTTACTGAAAAATTTTATCATGAGAGTGAATAACATAGCTAACAGGGAATTGATCCTATCTTCAATGAAGTCTTCTCAGTTCTGTCATTTAATTAACTTCCCAGAAATAATAAAATCTGCTCTGTTATATTGACAATACATAAAATTTAAAACATTGTCATTTAGTAACTATTGTGTTTCCCCCAAAATGAGACCTAGCTGGAAAATAATCGGTCTTGATGAAAAATACCAATCCCAATCAGCCTGTCCTTCCCTTACCTGCCCTACAGAGTAGCCATTGAGCAAGAGGATAGTTAGCTGATGGCAGGTTAGGCAAAGAGAAGCTGATTGGGGCTGGCATTTTTGATCTCTAGTTTTCAAGGGTGATTGTTTTTCAACTAGGTCTTATTTTCCGAGAAAGAGGTTATGTCTAAGCAAACTATGCATGTTGACAGGGATTAGAACTATTAGACTATATCTGACTTTCCAGGAAACATTCATAGGTAAAAGGGAGAGGTTCTTATATTATGAAAAAAGACAGTCTTCAGGTAGCTGGTTTCTAACTTTTAGTCTTAAGATCCCTTTACACTCTTAAAAACTTATTCAGGATTCCAAAGAGTATTATTTATATGGGCTATACTTATCCATATGTAATATATTTTAAATCAATACTGAAAAAATTTTAGTATTAACTCATTAAAAATAACAAACCCATTGTATATTAGCATAAGTAATGTATCTTCTTCTGCATTCAGTCTGTTGCAGTATATTGTTTGGTGGACATATATAATGAAAGCAGGCCTTCAATTAGTAGAAGGAATAGAAGTATGTTCATAGACTGTTCAGATAATTATGGATACTCTTTGATACACATCAAAATTTAACAAGTGCCAGTTTTTAATTGATTAGTTGCAGTGTAAAAATCTGAAACTGTTATGAAAGAACTTCCTGCACGCTGTTACATTAAAATCGCTTGGTGTGTCTTGCACTTTGACAGATCTTGTGGTCAGTGAAATTCCTCATTGATCCTGTGGAAAATATTGACTCCCTGAATTATACAACTCTTCCAATGTTGACCTGTCTCCCTGCACGTAAATATAGTGCAAAACTGAATAGTTAATCTCAACATCAATCCCAACAGAGAAAAGCTGAAGATAACAAAACTTTTTCAAAATTTTCATTTTTATTTGAAGTTTGATTTGTATCATTGGCAAGAAGTACTGTCAGATTTTTCTTTCAAGTTCATTTAGCTCAGTTTTTTAAAATGTCTGCCATATACCCAAATCTAAACAATCATTGTTTTAGTCATTTCTTTAATAGAAAGAGTGTTTAATGAACAATGCAGGTGTGTGTGTATGTGCTTACAAGCTGAACAATCACCTAAGTAGTTTTCTTTGAGACAACCATCAGGTTTTGGGATGCAGCAGCAGTTCATTCTGCTTACTTCAACTTGTTTTTTAAACAGAAACACAAAAGATGTGTATTGAGAGGTCAAGATTTAGTAAGATCAATAATGCTTACTAATCTATCAATGACATTCTTAAATGAAGCTGCCTTTTTTTTTTTTTTTTTTTTTTGGTGCTGGGGATCGAAGAAGCTGCCTTTTTTTAACTGCAAGTGTGAGACAGTGAAGAATATAAAGATCATTACCAGTACAGTTTTTGTGCCATTGCTATGATTTGTACTAAGGCACCAGCAGTTTTAACCAAAAAGCACAGTAGTCTCGGTAGCATTCTGAAAATTGTTTTGACCACATAAATCCCTTGAGAAGTGTCAGTACCCATACAGCTGCAGATCATACTTTAAGAACTGCTATTCTACCATCTTTTCCCAAGTGCTTCATCTGTCCTGACATCCAAAGTAATACAAGTAATTTTTAACTGAGAACTGAGGTGTTGAATGCCCTTCTGTTAGGATATTTCAGAGTTTTGTGGAGATAATGTGGTTTTTAAATTATACTAAAAGTGGAAGAGAAGATTTTAAATATGTTGAATTTAAAATGCCTATGGGCTATTTAAATGAAAATATCCTATTTGTAATCAAGATATATAGCTAAGATATGGGCTTTTAACTTCAGTCATTAGCACACGGTGGTACCTTAGTGCTCATCATTAATTGGTTCCAGGAGGCACAACTAATAACAAACAAATTGTTTTGACTGTAAAGGGTAGTGAGTCATGAGGCAGTTGACACTGAGAATTCTAGCTAACTCATCGTTGAGTACCACACAAAGGAAATAAAATTTTTGCAAAATTTGATGAGTTTCGAAGCAGTTAAGTACCAAGGTATGACTATAGTTAGGATGTCAGGTATGTTCATATTACCCAGAGAGAATGTATGGAATAGGAAGGGGAGAATTTTGTGGTAGAAAACTGAGGTTAAAAAATATAAGGGATTAGGAGCAAAAAGGTACGCGTATAAAAATGGGCAAGAGGTAAGAATACAAAATATAAATAATAAATTAATTCCAGGAAGCTGTAGGGAAGTAAGAATTTAAAAGAAGAGACTGTTGAATAGTAGCTCATGCTTTGGAGAAGTCAAGAAAAATAAAAACTGAGAAGTCTTGAGTGAAGTGGCATAATGGATAGTTGTATCCCTGTTAAGAGCTGGCCATTCAGTGAAGAGGTGATAGAAGCCAGAGTGCTATAGCTTGAACAGTGCAGGGAGTAGACTTGAGGAAGGGATGACAAATCATCAGCTGTTGTGTTAAGAAACTTTGATGTGAAAGGAAAAGTAGAATCAGTCCTTTGGTTAGAAAGGTTTTCAAGTTGGGAAAACTTGAGCTTTTTTGTTGTGCCCAAGGTAAGAGCCATTAGAGAGGCATAGAGGAAGGGAAGATTAAAGGATAGTGCAGGTCCCAGAGCTGACCAGAGGATGAGAGGCTTAGCCGAGAGATGAAAGAAGCAGCCCTTTTCACTGAAGTGAGTGAGGAAGGAGGCAAAGACAGATAAAGATGCTGCTGGGTTTGGGTTGTGGTCCAGAGAACTTTAAGAGAGGGCTGCCTGTTGAGAACTCTGTTTTCTATGAAGTCCTAAGGTGAAGGAAATGGAGCAAAGGCAGCCGGTCTGATGAGGTCTCAGGATGGTTGATTTTCTTTTTTCGAAGTGAATGGAAGCAAGAGACTGAGAGAACTAAAGAAAAATAATACTGTAACCAGTGAAATAATCAAACTGTTGATTGTGATAACTAGAGTTGTGATTTAATTCTCTTGTTTTCCATTTATTTTCCGTAGGTTTAAGTGTTAAATCCAGTATAATGCAAACTTCAAAATAGAACTGGGGATTTAGCTCAGTGGTTAGCGTGCTTGCCTAGCAAGCACAAGGCCCTGAGTTTGATCCCCAGTACCAAAAATATACATATATAAATATATATATATATAAATCATAAACCTTGCTAAAATTTTATGAATTCTTATTCAATATCAGATACAATGCAGCTTTTTCACATATATAATTAGTGTAGCAGCAGTGGAAAATTCATATGACTGTCCCATTTTACATTTGGTGAAACCAAGGCTCAGAATAGTTCAGTATTAAGATCATTAAGCTTAAGATCTGAAATTTTCTAACTCTAAATTCTGTGTGTGGTTTTTGTTTGTTTGTTTGAGTTTTTTGTTTGTTTTTTGTTTTGGCATACTGGGAACTGAACCCATGGCTTTCACACTGAGCTGCATCCCCAGCTGTCCCCCACCCCCTTTTAGGACAGGGTCTTGTTAAGTCTCTAAATTGCACTGGCTGGTCTTGAACTTTCAGTGCTCCAGTCTCAGCCTCCCAGGAAGCTGAGATTACAGGCATGGGCCACCAGGTCCAGCTAGAAAATCTTGTCCTTAATGAATTTGCCTTGAGCTGCCACTTTATAGGCTGCCTTTTCCTTACTACCTCTGTACTCTACCTAGAATATGTCATAGAACTCATATTTTAATATTCATCTAAATGAGATATAAAGAGAAAACTTTCTACCATTGCCTCTATTTGTTTATATTTTTTTTTTTTTTTTTGGTGGTGCCGGGGATCGAACTCAGGCCCTTGTGCTTGCAAGGCAAGCACTCTAATCACTGAGCTAAATCCCCAGCCCTCTATTTGTTTAAACATATAGAATATCACAAACTGAATATGACCCTTCCAAGCCACTCATTTCTGAGTATTTAATGTTAAATAAAATTTACATTTACAATTTACAATTGTTTCACATTTTAAGAATGAAGCAAAACAAACAAAAATATAAAACAGATTAATACGTGTGTATACATATATATTCATATGTGTATATACATGAATATATGCATAGAAAATGAATGGCTGAGCGGGTACTATTACCATTAATTTATTGGCTCTGTGTGTGTGTGTGTGTGTGTGTGTGTGTGTGTATACACTCACACTCTAGGGATTAAACACAAGCCCTGGAGCATGCATGCTAAGCACACAGCTCTACCACTGAGCTATACCTAGTGTGTGTTGGTATTATTTTAATTATACTATAACAGAAAATTTAGTTTTAAAAAAATCCTTTGAATGTACAAATAACTTATACCTATACCTTTTTTTTCTGTCAACTGATAATTTCAATAGATTTTTAAACCTGAAAATTCAAGAAGGTGAAGCTCATAACATTTTCTGCCCTGCATATGAGTGCTTTCAACTCGTGCCTGTGGAGATCATAGAAAGTGTGGTTTCTAAGGAGATGGACAAACGATACCTACAGTTTGATATTAAGGTATGCAGCCGAAGTCTGACTCATCTCCTTAATTTTAATTTTACTAACCCTGTATAACAGATGCTTTTCATTTTTATTTTTGAAAACATAAAATGATGATGTATTGGTCAGCTTCCCCATTGCTGGGGCAAAGTACTTAACACCTGCAATTCATACAAAAAGGGTTTCTGGGCTCATGGTTTCAGAGATTTCAGTCCTTTGTGGGCTGACTCTATGGGAGGAACAGCATAGTGGAAAGGTATAATGGAGCAAGACTGCTTACTTCATCATGGCCAGAAAGGAGGACACAGAACCAAGGCCAGAGGGGATAAGGCTAGGGACTAGATGCTGTCTGCAAGGTCACACTGCCATGACCAACCTAGAATACCCAGAAGTGTGCTTTACTAATCTAGGGTATCTCTCAAACCAGTCAAGTTGACAGTCAGTAATAATCACAAACTGGGCATGGTGGTGCACACCTGTAATCCCAGTACTTGGGAGGCAGAGACGAGGATTACTGTGAGTTTGAGGGCAGCCTGGGCTACACAGTGAATTTACTGACAGCTTGAGCTACATAGCAAGACCCTTTTTTAAAAAAAAAAAATGATTAACCATCACAAAAAGTCTTTATCTTTTGTTTCTCGGGAAAAGTTGCATAAAGGAATGTGGCATTAAAATTTTAAATCAAGGCACTATTTTATCATAAAAATAGAAGTGAAAGGCTGATGTAGTAGTTTCTCCCCAAAAATAGTTGTTGCTCCAAAGTATGTACTGATTTACCTGTTGCACTTTTATAATTAATTGGTCAAGTTAATGTTCAAAGTATTCAGTACTTAAAGTTTTCCAAAATATTTTCTACTCCAAAAATAAACATTTGGAAATAAAAATTTTAAATTGAAAATGTGATTTTTTATTCTCAGTAATGGCTTTGTATAACAAGTTATAATGTTTTTCATTTTTTGTATCTTCTTTATTTTCATTGAGGAGTTTTTCAAAAGCATATGTAAGTTATTGTCTTTTGTATAATATAAAAGTTACATTTTAATTGCTTTGTGTAGATTTTTCTTATTCTAAACCCTCCTATGGATGTTTAAAAAAGGAGTCCTGCTTTAACATAGAAAGCATCATCATAATATTAATTTTTATGTATTAGAATGCTATTTAGGAATTTACTATTCTGATGCAACTAAATAATTACCTATAAGATTCTGATATTAAATATCCTACTTTCTGTATTTCATCAGAAGAGTAGCATGTTGTATGAGAAAACGTTTTTAAGTTATACGTTTCCTGTGTAAAAATATTACATTTTTTAGCATCGTTATCTACCTGATTTTTAAAGAAAAAAAATTTTAATTGTTTCTTTACTGAAATAATTGCTACTTCTTTGCTTAAGTTTATAGAATACTTTCCAATAGCATTTTAAGTAATTTTTGAGACTGACAACTCCCTGTACTTTATTTTATTCGTTTGGTTTTGTTTTAGTTTATTTTAAATTACTGTGGGGATGCACTCTATACTATAATTTAGAATTCAAATCTTTTCTCTTTTTTTTGTTATTACTATCCACACAGGCCTTTGTTGAAAATAATCCTGCCATTAAATGGTGTCCTACTGCAGGCTGTGAAAGAGCAGTCAGATTAACGAAACAAGGGTCAAACACATCTGGATCTGATACCCTCAGTTTCCCACTGCTGAGAGCTCCTGCTGTGGACTGTGGAAAAGGACACCTCTTCTGCTGGTTAGTATAAGACCACCAGTTAGAATCAGCTTCATCACCTTCCTAATGGTTTTTAAAGGAATTCTCTACCTTGACTAAGGCCTTCAAATCATAGCATACTTGATAGTATTATTATTAATTGTTAAAATATATAATAAATGGTAATAGTTCAATTTATCATATGCTTGATGTGAACCAGACACTATTCCAAATATTTTTTAAATATTAAAATCTAATGATTCCCTAAGTTGAATGCTGTTATTATATCCATTTTACAAATAAGTAAATTCTGGTATGGAGGCATCTCCCAAATTTATACAGCTAGCAGTAGCAAAAATGGGATTTGAGCTCAAGTATGTTTGATTCCAAAGTCCATGCACTAAAACTATAATAATCAAATTACTAACCATGAATTAGAAAATGTTTAGAGTTTAACTTCCTTTCTTAAAGTATAAACTTTTAGCAGTGATTCTTAATCAGGGTGCCAGGATTACAAAGGGATCTTTTCCAAATTTTTATCCTGGGCCCCTGAAAGTGAGACGGGTTTAGTAGGTTTTTTGGCAAAGGTTTTTAAAAATCCACTCTCAGATGATTCTAATACACAGTCTTATATAGGAGCTAGTGACTGCGTGCTGTTTGATATCTTGTGTTTCATTTAGTTTCCGTTGCCTGATAAGTCTTGAATAAGGATGAGCTGATAATAGATGAGTAATGAAAAGGATATATAACTGTGTTCTTGTCTACATGAGTAATGAGAAGGATATATAACTGTGTTCTTGTTCTTGGCTGACTATATATGCATCAGCCATCAGCATTCTGCCTTATTCCTGTTTTACTTAATAAAATGGTCAGAAAATAATATTATTCTGCTTTTTGCTCATTTCTAGAATTATCACATATACGTGGATATACTTTAGATAAATATAGAACTGGGGTCTTTACTTTTGTGCTTATCAGAAACCAAAATCTAACCATAGTTCTGCTAGATAGTAAAAAAGGTTAGTATGTGGAGCTATCCCTACCAACACAGATCTGTTTCTTCCTTCTTTTTCTTTTTATTGTTGGTATATATTTAAGATACATAATGATTAGATTCATCTTGTGGAACTTGTAAATACACATGTTGCATCTCGATCACTTTTATTTCTCCTTTCCCCCTTCCCTGACCTCTCCTCCACTCCCCCAGGACCTCTTTCCACCTACACAAAGTCTACCACCTAGTTCCTACCATCTCTCTTTTATTTATTTATAGTTTGATGTCTCATACAAGAGAAACCATGTGATACTTATCTTTCTGTGTCTGATATATTTCACTTAGCATTGTGGTCTTAAGATCCATCCATTTTCCTACAAATGACTCAAATGTATTCTTTTTTATGGCTGAATAAATAAATAATGTGTGTGTGTGTGTGCGTATTTTACTACATTTTTTCTTTATCCATTCATCTGTTGAGTGCCACTTCCATAATTTAGCTATTGTAAATTATACTGCTATAAATATGGGTATGCCTGTATCATTGTTATATGATTTTTAACTCTTGGAAAGATACCCAGTTTTCTCCATACCCTTGCCAGCATCTGTTGGTTTTTGAGTTTTTGATGATAGTCATTCTTACTGGGGTAAGATGGAATCTCAGTGTTATTTTGATTTGCATTTCTCTAAAGGTCAAAAATACTCAACATTTTTTTATGTACTTATTGGCCATTTATACTTGTTCTTCTGAGAAATATCTATTCATTTCAATTGCTCGTTTTTTGATTTGGTCTTTTGCTTTTTAGAGTCTAATTTTTTGGAGTTCTTTATGTATTCTAGATACTAGTTCTCTTTCTGAGGAGGAACTGGCAAAAATTTTTTCCCATTCTGTAAGTTGTCTTTTCACTTTCTGGAAGTTTCCTTTTCTAGATAGAAGCTTTTTATTTTGATATAATCTCATTTCTTGATTTTTGGTATTATTTCTTGTACAGTTGGGGTACTATTAAGAAAGTCCTTGCCTAAACAGATTCATTTTTTCTGTTTTTATAATAAGATCTTCGATCCATTTTTAAATTCGCTATTAGTACAAGGTAAGAGATATAGTTTAGATTAATTCTTTTGCACATGGATAACCAGTTATCCCAGCACCATTCGTTAAAGAGGTTATTTTTTTTCACTCACATATGTTTTTGGTCTTTTTGTCAAAAGTCAAATGGCTGAAGGTGAATGAGTTTGTTTCTGCATCCTCAGTTCTATCCCATAGGTCAACATGTCAATTTTTGTGCTAGTACCATTCTGTTTTTGTTACTGTAGCTTTGCAGTATAACTTGGAATCCAGGATTGTAGTGCCTCCTGCTTTGCTCTTTTTGTTCAGTATGCTTTCACTATGCTGGGTCTCTTCTGGTGCCATATATTTTAGAATTGCTTTTTCAAGTTCTGTGGAGTATGTGGTTGGTATTTTGATTGGAATTACATTAAATCACATTAAATCATTTTTGGTTATGCAGTAAGTCCCCAATTTAAGAACAAGTTCTGTTTGGGGAAAATGTTCATAAGTCGGATTCACTAGTAAGTCCGACAAAGTGGATCTTGTACACCTTGGGCACAAATATACAATGCTTTGTGCTTCATAGCAGTCTGTCCACATCACCACTGCTTTTCCTCCTGCTTCTGGGCATCCTGGGCTCTGACTGAGCACTGTACTAGGGTACACTATCACACTGTACAGTCAGCACACAGCAGCAGAACTGTGACAATGTCTGGCAGACACGTGAGCTACTTCTGCATTTTGTTCCCATCTACGAATGTTTGTAATGTGAGGTTTGTTAGTATCTGTGAAAGTTCACAACTCGAGTGTTCATAAGTCAAGGACTTACTGTATGGCCATATTGCCTAAGAACAAGAATGTCTCTGATTTTTTTCTAATGTCCTCTTTGATTTCTTTTCAGAGTATTGTAGTTTTCCTTATAGAGATTGTTTGCCTTCATGGTTTGGTTAAGTCCTGGGTGGTTTTTGTTGTTGTTGTTGTTTTTCTTTTGAAACTACTGTGAATGGTGTTATTTTCCTAATTTCTTTCTCAGTGGGTTCAATGTTAGTTTATAGGAACCCTATTGATATTTGTGTGTTAATTTATATCCCTACACTTTGCTCAGTTTATTGGTTATAAGAGTCTGCTACTGGAGTTTTTGGATCTTCTATATAAAGGATCATGTCATCTATAGTTAAAGATAATTTGATTTCTGCCTTTCCTATTTACTGTACAGTGTATGCCGTTTATTTCTTTCTGTGATTGCTCTGGCTAAAGTTTTGAGTACTACAGTGGTACCTCAGTTCACAAACACTTATTTGCAAACTCTGCATCAGGTGACGAACATGACCACAGCCATCTTTCCTACATGAGTATGAATGTAGCCATCTTTTCCAGAATAGTGGAAAAAATTAAGTTTGTGTATATTGAACTGTATATTGAACAGTATATTGAACAGGAGTGGTAAAATCAGACACCTTTGTCTTGTTCCTGATGTTAAAGGAGAGGTTATGATCGTGACAATGGATTCATTGTAAATGGCTTATATCAGTTTGAGGTAAGAACTTTCTGTAACTATTTTCATTAGGGTTTTATCATAAATGGATGAAGGATTTTTTTGCATCTACTGACACGATCATGTGATTTTTATCTGTTTATGTGATGTGTTTGATTAATTGATTTATGTATGTTAAACTGTCCTTGCATCCCTGGAATAAAGCCAACTTGGTCATAACGTATGATCTTTTTAATGATTTCTTGCATTCTGTTTGAAAGTGTCTTGTTGAGGACTTTTGCTTCTATGTTCACTAAAGAAACTGGTATATAGTTTTCTCTTTTTTTGTTGTCTTTTTATGGTTTCATGGGTAAGGAATCACCTTGGCATTGTTCTTTCCCTTCAGTATCAGGTCCTGGGCTTTTCTTGGTTGTAGGATTTTTATTACTGCTTCTGTTTCATAGCTTGTTATAGATCTGTTCCGTGCTTTGTATCTTCCTTGTTTACTTTTGTTAATTCATATATGTCTGGGAATTTATCCATTTCTTCTAGATTCTCCAATTTATTGGAATATAAATTTTCAAAAGAGTTTCTTATAATCCTCTGGATTTTGGCAGTGTCCATCATGATTTTGTCTTTTACATTTCTAATTGCATTGATATGAGTCTTTTCTTTTCTTCCTTCGGTAAATTTCCTAAGAATCTGGTCTACTCTTTCCAAGGACCAACTCTGATTTATTGATCCTTTGTATTCTTTATTAAGTCTCAATTTCATTAATTTCTGCTCTGATCTTTATAATTTCTTTCCTTCTACAAGTTTTAGATTTGGATTGCTCTTGTTTTTCCAGGACCTTGAAATGTATCACTGGGTTATTTATTTGGGTATTACTCTAATTTTTTTAATGGGGACATTCACAGGTATAAACGTCCTTCGTAGAACTGCTTTCTCATGTCCCATTGATTTTGATATGTTGTGCTTCCATTGTCATTTAATTCTAGGAGGTTTTTAATTTCTTTCCTGATTTCTTGTGATTTGTTGATGATTCAAGAGTGTATTATTTAATCTGCATGTGTTTTCAAAGTTTCTGTGGTTTCTCTTACTGTTGATTTCTAGTTTCATTCTACTATGATCCAACAGATTGCAAAGATTATTTTAATTCTTTTGTATTTATTTAAGCATCCTTTTTGGTAAAAATACTTCATTGAACTACCTACCTACATATAGTATCAAACACGAGGTCAAAGGTCAGCAAACTAGTGTCTATACCTGTTTTCGAAAATGCAGGTTTGTTGAAACACAACCACATCCTTTCATGCCAGTTTCCTTATGTATTATATCTGATTTGAGGCTATGACAGCAAAATTGAGTAATTGCAACAGAGACTGTATGGCTGGAAAAACTCAAAATACAGTAAAACCTTGGTTTGTGAGCATAATTTGTTCTGGAAACATGCTTGTAATCCAAACCACTTGTATGTTAAAGCAAATTTCCCCATAAGAAATATGGAAACTCAGATGATTCATTCCACAGCCTAAAAATATTCATATAAAAGTGATTACAGTACTGTAATATAATACAAAATAATAAAGTAAATACAAAATATAAAGAAAAGTAAATTAACCTGCACTTACCTTTGAAAACCTTTGTGGGTGGCGTAAGGGAGACTAGAGAGGAGGGTCATTGTATAGAACTTTTACTATCACTAAGGTAATCACTGCTATCTAGTGTAATCTTTTTATTTTAGTGCAGTTTTAGCAAGGAACCTATCTAATGATTCTTGCTTTTGCCTCCTTTTGAGGATTTTGCAGAAATGTGACATTGCATTGCCATTAAACAGAATCATCATTTGCACTGTTAATAGCCTTATTTGAGTGATGCTTTTCTGCAAAATTTTGTACTTTCTCACACTTTAAACAACTCCCTAATCTCACCTGAAGTGAGGGATTCCTCCCCTTTTTCTCCTCTTCAGCAGACAAGGTCTTCTCCATAACCTCTTGCTGTTGGGAGACAATCATCCACAATCCCACAGCAACAGTGAAAGGGCGCGGGGGACCATTGGCTCAGTTGTGATCATGCGAAGGTCAGCGTCATGTACTACTCTTATTGCAAGACGTAGCTCATTTATCAAGTTAAAATGTATTATGTTTGCTCATCTTCTAGAGCACTTGCAGAACAAGTTCCTCGCAATCCAAGGATTTACTGTAGTTACTATTTATTTAGCCTTTTACCAAAAAATACTCTGATTCCTGTACTATGTCCTTGGATATAGTGATCATTGAAACAAAACCATGTTTATTCTCTTTTGTGATTAAATTAGTCAAGGGGTTGGGGATTTAGCTCAGTGTTAGAGCCCTTGCCTAGCAAATGCAAGGCCCTGAGTTCGATCCCCAGCACCCAAAAAACAAAACAAAACAAAAAGTAAATTAGCCTGAGCAAGTAAAGTAGCAACAAAATACTGAACTAAGAATATTATCCACATGCTGTAAGATAATTTATTGAAAATATTTACATAAGAAAATTTCTAATATTTTATTAGAGTTTTACACTTTTATTATTCGTGTTTGATTACTAATTCCACCTCACTGTCCAAGCCATAAAAATATTACTGGAACCATAGGAAGAGGTGGGAGTTAATGAATGCCCGTGAGCTTTATTGTTAGCAGATAGATGGAATTTAGATGAATACGAATCTTCTGTAATATAAAGTAAGAATATTAGAGTAATAAAGGACCTCTCCACAGTCAGTGGGACATTACTTGAGCAAATTAAACTGTGGTGCCCTGAGGTACCCTTTGTACATATCCTGTACATCTAAAATTTTATTAATTTTTGTGCCATCCTTGGGAAAATTGGGAGAAAAATACCACATATATCTTCTTCTATGTTCTTTGGTTCACATGAGGAGTCCTGGTTGAGAAAGGCTATTTTTAAAGGATTAATTGGATGTGCTAGAAGTAGGGAAACAAAAAATTAGTTAACTGTTTAGAAGATAAAAACAGCTTTTGTTGAGATCAGAGAAAAATAAAGTTTTGAAGGGAAATGAAAAACCTGTGATAGAATTAGAAAGAACAATCGTGAAATTCATCTGGAACCAGAAGAGAGCAAGAATAGCAAAAACAATCCTGGGCAACAGGGGCAAGGCAGGGGGCATCACAATCCCTGACCTGAAATTATACTGTAAAGCTACTGTGATAAAAACATCATGGTACTGGCAAGAAGACAGACCCAAGGATCAATGGAACAGATTAGAAGATGCAGAAACAACTCCAAACACACTCAAATACCTCATCTTTGACAAAGGAGCCAAACACCCTCACTGGAAGAAAGATAGCCTCTTTAACAAATGGTGCTGGAAAAATTGGTTTGCCGCAGGCTGAAAACTAAAACTAGATACATGTCTTTCACCATGTACTAAACTAAAATCGAAGTGGGTCAAAGATCTAAACATTAAAACAGAAACACTAAATCTACAGGAGAATAGAATAGGAAGAACTCTCAAAGACATAGGGGTACAAAAAAAATTTATGAACAGAACCCAGACTGCATGGGACATAATACAAAGAATCAGTGCTTGGGACCACATCCTATTAAAACGCTTTTGCACAGCAAAAGAAATCACCAATAAAGCTGGACAGAAATCCACAGACTGGGAAAAAAATCTTTGCCAGCTGTCCCTCCAAGGGTCTAACATCTAGAATATATAAAGTATCCAAAAAAGTCAAACCCCCCAGATTTAAAGACCCAATCTAAAAATGGGCATCTGAAATGAATAAACATTTCTCAGATGAAGAAATAAAAATGGCAGATAAACATATGAAGAAGTGTTCAGCATCACTGGTCATTCGAGAGATGCAAGTCAAAGCAACGCTAAGATTCCATCTCACTCCAGAAAGAACAGCTATTATCAAGAAATCAACCAACGACAAGTGCTGGCGTGGCTGTGGGGAAAAAGATACCCTTCTCCATTGTTGGTAGGAATATAGACTAGTCCAACCACTGTGGAAATCAGTGTGGCGACTCCTCAAAAAACTACAACTAGAGGTTCCATTTGACTCAGCTATTCCTCTGCTTTGGTATCTTCCCAGAAGAATTGAGAACCTCATACCATTGAGGTATATGCACAACCATCTTCATAGCAACAAAATTTGTAATAGCTAAGTCTTGGAAACAACCTAAATGCCCAACAACTGATGAATGGCTAAGGAAGATGTTGTTTTTCTACACAGTGGAATACTATTCTGCCATAAAAAGGATAAACTAAAGTCATTTGTATGCACCTTGAGAACATACTGTTAAGTGAAATAAATCAGTCACTCATGAGTACACATCGAATTGTTTCTCTAATATGAGAAACCATAAGTGTACATAAAGACGAAGAGGTATAATAGATATTAGATAAAAGAAAGATAATATTCAAAAGAGAGGAGAACTGGAAAGGGAGGAGGGGGAAAAGAAGGAAGGGAGTAGGGAAAGAAAGGGGAAAGAGAAGAAATGGAAAAATGTAAATAAACCTACTGTAAATAAGGAAGGGGAGAATGGCAGGGAGGGGTGGGAAAGGGGGGGGAACCAAGCTACATCATGTACAGGTAGAAAATAACCATGATAAATGTGATCATTATGTATACAGTGTACCAATACATGTTCTTGGTAAAAAATTTTAAAAAATTAAAAAAAGAAAGAAAAATCTATGATGACTGTTGTCTTAATCTCTGATTCTGTGGCCTAGCTTTACTTTGCACTAAAGTTTATCTTTTACTTTCTTGTACTCTTTCCCATTTTCTTTATATGAACCAAGTAGTAAGTTCGGTTTGACTGAACATAAGTAAACCTATCAAAATAGATCATACTCTTAAAACTATATATGCATATGTGTATGTAAACATAGACAGTGCTATTAACTGTAAATTTCTTAACTAACATTTGGAGAAATATATCACCTTATTCATACTCTAAAACAGCAGGCTAGTTGCTGGGCATGGTGGCACATGTGTGTAATCCCAGCAGTCAGGAGGTTGAGGTAGGAGGATCACTGCAAGTTCAAGTCCAGCTTGGGCTATATAGTGAAATAGTGAGTTCAAGTGCAGCCTGAACTACATAGTGAGACTCTGCCTCAAAGAAAAGAAAAAAAATAACAAAGTGAAATATCAGGCTGGTTATTCTCAATATCCATTGGAGATTTGGGCCGTACTTTGAATTTCATCTCAGTTTAAAGGATCCTATTTGTCAATTATTTGCTCTCTTTTCTAGCATTAGTTTAGTGGAGAATTTAGGAAATAAAAATCATTTTCTAGAATAGCACCTGAGAGGAAGAGAAGATAACTTGAACGAAATAAAAATAGGTTTCATGAACATCAAACTCAGATTTAAATTCCACATCTTAATCTTGTTACCTTTTAGATTTGATATTCATTAAAGAGATTTGAGATAATCTGTAGGATTTGTACATTATCTTCTTCATCTCTTTAGACTCTAATTTTTGTTTTGTTTTTGTTTTTTGAGACAGGGTCTCACTATGTAGTTCAAGCTGGCATGGAACTCACTAAGAAGCCCAGGCCTGCAACTTGTGGCAATCCACTTGCCTAGCAATCCCAAATGCTAGGATTACAGGCATGCCCACTATGCCCAGCCAAACACTAATTTATAATCCCTGTTTCTACATTCGTGGCTTCTTACTCTTATTCATATAGCATAACAGCTTTGACCTAATCAGTAATTGTAAGTAGAAATGGTCGCATGTTTCCTGCTGCCCTTATCTCTTATTTCAATGAGGAGCAAATTTCTTCCTGTAAAAGGAAGCTTTGCAAGAGAGATCTTTTTACAAAATACCGGCATGTGACTCTGGTTTTGTTCCTTTCTTTCCCCCAAAAAACCTAAGAAATAATTTTCTAAGAGGGATAACAGAAACTACAAAACAGCAATAATTTTTTAAAAAACTACATGTGACAGAATCAGCAGAGCCCTGCCCAAGAGACGTTTGTTTAGATATAACTGAATATATGCGTCGTTGGGAGAGAGGTGATAGTAGGCATTTCCGTTCCCAACATAGGATAGCCCTTTCTTTTGTAACTCATTCACAGAACAAAGCAAGTTCTGTGCCTTTTATAACTATTACCTAGGATGCTTTCTCCCCAAACCCTTTATGTTGAGTTTTGTTTTGTTTTGTTTTGTTTTTTTCTGATTTGGGCAAAATTATCTCCAGATGCTATTCAAAACCCAGGTGGACTCTGGCTTGAACCAATGACCTTCTCCCCTGTTTGTCTTTGTACTAAATAGAAATGCTATTGTGTCACTCCTCTGCCCTTTGAACTAGCACAAAGTCTCTCTTAGGCAAGCTTTTAAAGATTTGTTTTCAGACTGTGGATTTAGCTCAGTGGTTAGACTGATTACCTTGCAAACACAAGGCCCTGAGTTCGATCCCCAGCACCAAAAAAAAAGATAATTTGTTGTCATGAGTACCTCTTGGTACAATCACTAGTATCTCCATTAAAAGCTGAAAGATTGACTTGGAATTTCTCTTCTAAACCCATACACAGTTAAACATATTTTAAACTTCTGATAAGAATGCTTGAATCTTGGTGATGCACAAGTTTAGAAACCACAGATTTCTAGCCCACTTGAGTTTCCAGTGAATCAGAGTATAAGGTGCAGACTTGTCACATACTCACAAAAAACTCTGAAAGCGAATGTCTTTGCATTAAAGTTGTCATCACCTCATTCTGTTTTTTTCCAGTACCCATAATAAGGATTTTGATAACACCTACTCCTTTGTTAAGATCATGAATCTTGAGTAAAAAGCAGTATTTTCATACTTCATCTGTCTCTTCACATACTTTACAAAGAGACTTGCCAAGAATTCTTTAGGCAAAGTAGATGAAGTTACCCTTATTTGTAAACTTAATTGTTGCATCTCATTTTCTCTTACAAAATCAGTCTCTTGGCTTAATACCTCTCTTTACAGAAAAAAACATTTTTTCAGATTGGCAGTATCTAGCTATTAAAGTATCAGAGTCCTGCTGACTAATAGAACATCCCCAGATCTTTACAACCCAGAAATAAAAATGTAGTGTTTTTTATTTGGCAGGGTTCAGTCATAAGACCTAGTTTAAATATTATATATATTCTATACAGAGTAATATTCCTAAAGAAATAACTGCTTGAGAGTTCAATTTATCAAATTCAGGAAAGCACAGATTGATAGTATGCTGGGAGATACAGAACCTGATTTGAAACTTAACTCTGCCACCACCTAGCTATGAGGCTTAGTGATAAGCAAGCATCTTCTCTTGCCATGTAATAAAAAGCCTTCTTACCTGATACATTCGTTGAGTTCTAGAATCAAACATTTAGCTTCAAATTTTACCTCATCTGCTTGCTACTCTTAGGATCTTTCATAGATTACTGAACCTCTCTATTCCATAACATAGGAATAAGTAATAGTTTCAGAAAGGGCTTGTAAGGAACAAGTCAGAACTCACAGGTATTGAGAACACTGCCTAGTTGACTTAAAAATGTTAGTTAAAGAGGATAATTATGAAAATGAAGATTTTCACTTAGAATTGGTTGTTAATGAAATTTTAAAGTGACATTTGAACTGAAATTGCCAGTATCTTGATAGGAATTTCTTCCTTCAGTGATGAAGCTTGAAGCTTTAGCACATTTTTCCTTTACCCTTTGGAGCATCTGTATACAGTATTCCTGCCAACAGTTGTGCATATTGACACATTTTCAAGAGAAGAACCATTCTTCGAACTGTTGATACTAGATTCACGTCCAGTCACTTTGGACAAGGCTAAGAACTTTCTTCCAGGAATTTAGATTTCCAGGGTTAGCAGAACTATAAAGTCCAGATTATCAGTCACCTATTATGTCTGGCAGCGATTATTGTACTACTTTGGAGAAGTTTGAGCTTATTTTCCCAGATGCCTTAGCATTCAAAGATACTCGATAGTATTAAATGGCAACCTCCAGCGAACTTTTTAGTTTGCTGTCCTTGCTAGAGCTTCTTCTTTATGTATAAGCTTCTCCCTTTCATGCCCATTCTTCATACTGCATTGGAAGCTAATAGAAACTGTGCCACGCCTGTTACACACTCTGAAGAGATCGTACTGACTGTGCTAGCACCCGAGTAAGCAGCAGGTCTGTGTTGTCTTGTGAGGTTCTGGAAAGGAAAACCTGCTGCTATCTAATGGAACTCAGCCTGGAAGGCAAGTGCACTGAGAAGCAGTTCAGGCCTTCTGAATAAGTACTGGTTTTTTAGATGCTGTTTGAAGGCATTGGGCATTTTTCTGCATGATATTTTTCTACTAGAAAATGTTCTGATAGCAGAATCAGTGTATTAGTATTAATTTTTCTAGGGGAAAATTTCTTTTTTAAATATTGAATATGCTGTTTAATGTCCAGGTGAAAAAAATGTTAAATAATTTAGTTTCATTGTTCATTTGTTTGTTTTAGATACTGCATATGTATAAAGGTATTTTGCATCTGAAGACTTTTTCCAGCTTTTTTGAGATATAATAGATTTTTTTAATGAGTCTTGAGAAATGTAGATTCTGCATTCCCACATGTATTCTCAAGCACCATATGGAAATACTGTTCCTAGATCTGTGGCATATTTCTTACTCTTTTGTGTGCTAGTACATGTGCCAAATGAAATTTTATAGCCATCACAGACATTCCTTACATTTGTGGAAAGCAGAGTTGATTTTTATGCGCACTTGCATCGATACAATATATCCAGTCTCATTTTTAAACAACCCAATATTTTTTGACTATCTGTTAAATGACCAGTAAGTTACTAGGAGATCTATAAAACCACTATTATAGAAAATATTTGACATGACAGGTTAGGCGATAAATTAGGAAAGCCATTACCCTGAAAGGGTAATTTAGTTGGTGCTTCTTTTTTTAAACCACTTAACCATTTTTAAGTATGTGGTTCTGTAGCACTAATTGTATTCACAATTCATCTACCACCTCTGCCCATTTTAAGAAATTTTTCATAATCTTAAAGACTCATTAAGCAATAATTCCTCATCTTCTTCTCCTCAGCCACCGATAACCCCATTCTGCCTTCTGCCACTATAAATTAGACTACTCTAGACTTTTTTTCCCTGAGAATGGGTCTCACTATGTTGCCCAGACTGTCCTTGGACTCCTAGACTCAAGCAATTGTCCTGCATCACCCTCAAGATTAACAGGCACTACAGATATGCACTGTGGTGCCCCATTTAGATATTTAGTATAAATGGAATTCTACAATATTTGTCCTTTTGTGTCTGGCTTATTTTACCTAACAAAATGAAGGTTCATCCATGTCATGTCGTGATTTAGAATATCATTCCTGTTATGGCTGGATAATATTCCACTGTATGATTATACCACAATTTGTCTGTCTGCTCATCTGTTGGTGGATGCTCTTCAGTTGTTTCTACTTTTTTACTATTGTATTGTTCTGTAAACACTAGTGAACAAGTTTGAGTGTTCGATTTCAGTTCTTTTAGATATATACCGAGAGTCATATATACCAGGAGCTAAAACCTCATGGTAATTCTTTGTTTAACTTTTTAAGAACCATCAAACTGTTCTCCATACCAGCTATATTAGCATTACATTTCTATGAGCAGTGCACAAAAGTTCTAATTTTTGCAAATCCATACCAACACTTGTTATTTCCTAGTTTTAGTACTAGTCATCCAAATGAGTATGAAGTAGAATGGGTACTTCCTTGATATAGTGGAATATTACCTCTTAGTTTATAGGCTCTACCTGAGTTGGTTGGTATTCTTAACAAACTTAACCTTTGCAAATAATATCATTATTTAAAATGACAGTAATAACAATGGTGTTGATAATGTCATCTATAGCTTGAGTTTTTCTGTCCCCAAAATAGTATTTTGTTAACTGGAATATTAACCTTTGTACTATACAATAGAGCATCATACTGAATAAAATGAGCAATTTATAAAGGCCATAGCCTCTTTGATATTCAACCTCTTATATACACATAGAAGAATATAAAATTGAGTTACAAATGATAAACTGATGTTAATTATTTAAATAAGAATTTATCAAATTCCAATGAAAAGTAAATTAGATTGCCCTAGCTGTTAGCTGGGAAATAGGAGGTAAAAGTAACTGTAAGAATATGACTTAAACAAACAAACAAAAAAAAGAAGAATATGACTTAAAACATTGTTTCTCAAACTTTAAAATGAAGAAGGGTCATGTAGTGATTTTGATAAAATACGTATTCTAATCTCTGGCTTTCATGGGGCCTGCTGTTCTACTTATCTCATAAGCCCGTAAGTTTGCCAAAGGCTACACCTTGAGTAACTAGAATTTAAAGTATTACCGATAATAAAACCCAATTGATAAAAATGTTTTGCACCTCTCACATGCAAAACTAGGTCACAAATATTAGGTTATCTGTTTAGATTACTTAAACTTTAAATATATATAAATTAATGTACTGATTTCAAAGAAAACTAGTGTGATAGCATCAAGCTTTGGAATCACATTTTCATTTCCTCTATTAAAATGCTTCATAGCTCATCACTGTGCCTTAGATTTTTCAGCTTTAAAATTGGAAGAGTACTTCTCACCTATTTTTTTTCACCTTGATATTAATGAATATTTTTAAATTGCTTTTTTGTTTTCTACAGGGAGTGCCTTGGGGAAGCACATGAGCCGTGTGACTGCCAAACATGGAAAAACTGGCTACAAAAAATAACCGAAATGAAACCAGAAGAACGTAAGAGGAATTTTAGATAGCTGGGCAGCATGTTTCCTAATAGCATTCAAGAAAGTATAGTCATATTTCTTATAATCTTTACTTAAGAATTAGTTTTCAGATTTGTTACTGTGACGGCTCCCGTGTTTGGCATTGCCCCTCTGACCAGCATCCTTTTGACCATCGTAGAGTTTTTGCAAAGAGAAATCGTAGATCCCATGTTTCCGATAAGATTTTCCAGCGTAACATAAACAGAGCAAGTGGGGGTGACCTTTATCCATCCCCTTTGTCCCTTCTTTTTTAGCCTAGGTTGAGCCATACTGCTGTTCTGTGTCTTGCTAGTATATGATCAATAGTGAACAGAATTTTCTCATTTCCAGTAAAACTTGAATGAAGGATAGGACAAGTTAATTCCTTGCTGTTATACAGTTCTGTGTATGTCCTTTTATAAATATCATATCTGTAACTCTTGTCATTTAGACTTCAGTAAATACGTTATGTTTATTATCCTCACAGAAATCCTATAAGGTAGTTAGTGATCCCAGTCTACAGAGGAGGCTAATGTTAGATCAAATTGAATGACACAGGGTACATGCCTGGTGATGAAATGGGTTTGAGTTTCTGAGGGGACCCCCCCCCACCCCAGAACTAAAGATTGAACCCAGGGCCTTTGTACTGAGCTATACCTCTAGCCCCCTTTTAAAAATTTGAAACAGAGTCTTGCTGAATTGCCCAGTCTGGACTCAGACTTGTTATACTGCTACCTTAGTTTCCTGGAGTCCTGGAGTTACAGACATAGGCCCCCATGCCCAGCAAGACTCCTTTTTAAATTGTTCCCACTGCCAGTGCATACATTCAACAAGTAACTGTATGTGCTTTGCATTGATTTCTCATCTCTCAAAGTATTTTACAAAAGCTCTTTTCTTTCAAATTAATGCAAAATGAAAATTAATTTCATTTGGGTCTTTATATTAATCCTTATTATATTGCTGTTAAATGTGAAAATCAGAATTATATAACATAACTTCTATGCTCCTGAAGTTTATATTTTAGAGATGATATAGGTTATAAAAGAATATAGGTTGTGAAAGATATAGGTTGTGAAAGAATATTGTTCCTATGATAAATTGTGGGAGAGAGGAAAAACAAAGAAGGAGGAGGTCAGTTATCTCTGGAAGAGCATTACAAAACACGTTTTTTAAAAAAGAATTGATGCTTAACCGCAGCATGAAAGCCGATCGATGTTGTTCACAATGAACAGAATAGGAAGGGCATTTCAAACATAGTGCAAAGTCCTGCCGTGAAACAACATAGCCTATTAAAGGACTACAAATGCAATACAGCCAGTACAGTGGTGTGTGAAGGTGCAGTGAGAGGATATGCTTACTTAGCAAGATCACTCAAGCAAAAGTGTGGATGATAAATCAGGGACTGTTGAAGCACTCTCTGAAACTGCATTAGAATATCCAGGTGAGAGTCTGCAAAACCTTAAACACAACTGGCAGTGTAAAAGGCGGAAATTTGGGTGCCACCTGTACTTGAGGGTTAAGATGTAATTTTAGTGACTTGTGGGTAAATCTAGTGTGTTGCCTAGTAAATCTTTAGTAAATCTAGTGTGTTGCCTAGATGATTTAATGTACAATAAGAAGTAATTAGTCTACCATACTGTCTCATTCTTGAGTAAAAAATTGGCCAAAAGTATCTGATTGGCGGTACAAACCAAGTAGCTTGAGATTATTTTTTTAGTTGTCTCTTTCTGTTTTAAAACTGGATCGATCATTCATTCCATACCCACAGATAAGTTTTTGTAAGGGTTTATAGAGGGAGAAAGACCTAGTATTGAAAACAAATTATCGATTAGACTTGTGAAAGAGTATCTTTGCACATGACAATGATTCTGATAATAAGAACAGGAAAGAAACAGAAAAACTAGGAAATAGCATTCATAGTATAACCATGGTTACCTCTGGTGGCCACAGGCAGAAAGACCACAAATTAGAAACTAAAGATCACCCATCAAAAGCCCAAGTGGGGTTTCGATTCAGAAAGATGAAGGAATTTTAGAAAAGAGGACAAAAGAGTCTGAGAATCCCTGAAAAGTATTCTACCGGAGAAGGAGCCATACTCAGAACTGCAGAAAAAGCTCTAGTTGCCAAGGAAAACCTAAGAGTTTTCTTATTGTACTGATATGTGTCCTTCACATTGAAATAAAGTGATCTCTCTGTAAGCTACTATTACCAGCCACTTAGGTTTATGAAATTTAGGATGATGTTTAAAGGAACAATAGGGAAATTATAATACTAAAGTAGAACATCTTCATTAAATGTTCAAAAGCGATACTCCAAAGAAGTATGACTAAATGCTATTTTAAGTTTACATATTACTTTGGATTGTAAGCATTTTCTTTTTTTTGCATTGTATGCAAAGATACTAAAAATATGCTAAATTCAGTTCAAAGAATTAATTCCTTATAAAGACTCAAGTAGTTTTTTTTAAGCATTGAAATTACCTCTGTTTTATCTAGCAGAGCAAGAAGCAGGAATGGGTATATATTTTATGAAATGATAGTTAACTTATAGACCAGTTTTTTCTGTGATATATATTCAATAAATAATTATGGCATGGAATCAGGTTATTGATTTATAAATTCAGATTTTTACAAGTAGCTATTTTCACTTGCATACATTTTGATTCTACTAATATCTTAGATTCTGTTATAATCTAATGCTTTATTAAATGAAGTTAATGTTTTTAACCAAGAGACTTAGGTCATTAGGTTATCTATGCATTAGGTTATCTAAGAAAAGAAGATCAAGGTAAATTATACATGTAGCTGAGGAAAGAAGAGTGTGATAGTAGCAGTGAACACTGACTAGAAAATTTGAAGGGAGATGAGGTATCACAGGTGCTAGAATAGATTACAAAGAGATAGATATGTAGAATAAGCAAGTTAAGAGAACTGAAAGTGAATGCATTTTTTCCAGCATACTTTTTATTATGGTAATAGTTGGTTCTTTTCTGAATGTGATTTACTTCATGCAATCCACTAAAATGCAGTTAAGAGCTAGCATTCTCTCCAAGAGCAGAAGAAAAAAATTGTTATGTTGCAGGCCACAGGGCTGCTTTGTTTTAATGGCTTTGTGCTTTATTTATTGTAACAATGGACAATAAGAGTCATAAGAATATGTTAGAGTTTGGAGCTAAAAATAATGTTGATGCTTAAGAGAGGGAAAAGCCCACTACACAAAAAGTAGATGTTTCAGATTTAAAATGTACTTAGTAATTAAGTTTTATAGCAGTACCTTTCATAAGCAGTATTGCCTCCACAGTTTGACCCTTTTAGCCTTAAGTATAGTAAATTCATTGCAAACTCTGGTCCCCCACCAAGTTATCTGGAATTTCTCAACTCCCTCATCAAACCAAGTGTAGTTAAAGCTGGAGTGAAGTCTGATCACTGTACTCCAGTGGTGGTTGCTCTTTGGTATGTGTCATTAAGAACAGTGATTACAGTCCAACAGTTGTTGACTCAGACTCAGGTAGATGGGCTTTCATGGTTCAAGACAGGTCTAGCCCTTTACTGCTAGGCTCTATCAGAAGATAGTCATAGTGCTTAGTACCTCCAGTTCATGCACAGAGCCAGTTCCCAGAGGTTTTCAGCCCAAATCTTTGTCCCGCTTCCTTCCAGGGGCTTATATCTAATAGTTGGATAACTTTTCCTTTTAATCTTCAAAATAGAGAATCTGTTTTCCTACATTCGCCACCCTTTTGAAAGTATCTTCATTTAATCAAATTGTTGATTGGAGAGGCCACTTTTCAATGACTCTAAAGTGATTTTCTCACTTTTTTTTTGCTGAAAAAAAATAAAGATAGGGCTTCCTGGTATACTTAGAGCTGGGGAGGGTCTTGATTAGTGGAATTCTTGCAAGAAAAAATAATTATTAAATTGTGTATCTAGAACTTTCTCCAGCCCCTAACTCTCTCCATTGGGGCAGGGGAAGAGTTTAAAATGTAATATTTAGAATTTTTAAAAACCATGGCATTCCTTAAGATTGCAGATCCCAAGTAGGATAGATACAGTTTAAGAGATGAAATGTAAAGTCGTTATGGTGATGGAGAGAGTGCAAGAAACTCGCCAAGTAGACCAAAATCAATGGATCAGACCATGAAGGGCTTTGTGTATTGTTTGCTACAACAATTTGATTTTATCTTACAGTCATTTGTAGTCAGTAGGGAGCAAGTGAAAGATTTTGAACAGATTTTTATTTTTAAAAGATCACTATGTATGGGGCTGGGGATTTAGCTCAGTGATTAGAGTGCTTGCCTTGGAAAAAAAGATCACTATGTAGGCAGTACAGGTGGAAAGGGGAGGAGGAAGGAACTGGGGAGAGTCTTCATTTTCTATGCTTTCATCGTCTAGGCAAGAGGTGTGGAGGACCCTAACTAAAGCAATAAAAAGAGGGAATGGAGACGAAACAGCTATGAGAAAAAGGTAGAATTAGTGGGATGCCATGCATGAAGAGTGAGGAGGGTATGCTGGAGATTACACTCTTCCTGGATTACTCTAGACAGGTGATCATCATATCATTTACCAGGACAGGTACTAGAGAGAATGGAGCAGGTTGGGGGGAAATGATAAGTTTAATTTTAGGCCTGTTACACTGGACTCATTTTGAATTTATCTAAAGTAATTGTGGATTTTTTTAAAAAGATGTTGTTACTTCATGCTTTTCACTATGATGAAGAATTTCTGACAATTATGTTTGTAACTGACCTAGTTAAGAAATTATTTTGTACAGTAACCAGTAGTTTGGATTTTTCCCCTAGTTTATTGGGATACAAGTTTACAGAGCAATCACCTTAAACCAGGTTTTAAAAATATAGCACACTTGGAATAGAGTTTATTACTTTATGATTATGCTATTCAAAATGAAGCAGTTAAAAATTTTGCCATAGATCCTACTAGGAAGATAAATGTTTGAATCAAATGGAGAGACAACCTGCAAAAAAAAGTCTGGGTTTTCCCCTTGAAGTTGTGCACTACATCATTTATTTTTCTGTTTGTGTTTAATATCCCAAAGTTGTGGGAGTTAGTGAAGCATATGAGGATGCGGCCAATTGTCTCTGGTTGTTAACTAACTCGAAGCCTTGTGCTAACTGTAAGTCTCCAATACAGAAGAATGAGGGCTGCAATCACATGCAGTGTGCTAAGGTAAGAAGGCATAGTGTATTTTCTGTGCTTTATGGTTGGAGTCTTAGTTTGTTAGTCCAAACTAAGTCCAACTGGTGAAACCATCAGTTAAATAAGTAATTCAGTACTATCTTGAAAATGAAAATGCCAACAAAGATCCACTTGGCTGAAAAATAAGTTAATATAAATAATTTATTTTAGAGAAGTGAAGGCTAATAGGATATATCCTCCTGGTTTTGCTCCTCAGAAAGAAACAGCCACATGTTTAAAACAAATACTCTGGAATTAGCTTAGTAAGATTTTATTAATCCTTACCTACATTTGTAAACTTTTTCATCTTATGATTGTATTATATCCTAATATTTTTCCTTTTTATGAGAAGTATTGTCTGTTTTAAAATGATTATTTAAAATTATGGAGAGGATAATGTAATGTTTTCTAATTTGAAATATGAAAGAAACTCAAATTAAGATTCCAATAAAAGACATTATATCAATGTCTTCTAAGATTAACTTGAATGTTTAATCCTGAAGCTTAGTAATCATTATTATTATAACTTCCAAAGGAATAGCAGTTACGAAATGATTTTACAAGTCTGGATTGTTATGAAATTAATATAAATGGATTGGGTGAGTGAGGCAGCAATAATGATTCCCTAAGAGGCAGAAAGAAAAACTTAGTGCAGTGTCCTGAGCAAAACACACAGAGATGCTCATTAGTTCAGCTAAGGATTGGACCAGAGTTCTTTTAGCTAATTTTAGTCTTACCTCCAACATTAATAGTTTCCCAACACTCACTCTGCCTTGGAAAATCTGATACAGACTACCTACATGTGTGAAGAAGTGTAGATTGACTATAAAAATCAGCAGTTGGCTGCTGGGGTAGAATCCTGTGTTGCCTTTATTTCCTTCATAGCACTTACCAGTCGTACTTAATAAATATGTATTAAGTAAAGAAATATTTTCATGAATTAATTACACTGGTGACATAAAGGTTATCCAACTTACACAGATTTTGCTTAAACTTCTGTTGCATTTAAAACATTTATGTACTTGTTCTATAAATGTAGTCTTAATATCTGAGGTATTTTCATTGAAAATAGAAACTGAAGAGTAGTAATTTTTGTGACATTGAAGACTTACCTAGAAAGTAATAACCTTGCTGCAGCAAAATTGAATACTCTTACAGCACTGTTTAATTATTTTGGTGGAACATGTTATGTATAACTGAATCCATGCTTTAATACAAAGACTAAATCATAGTATACCTTTATTAATACCTCAGTGTTATCAATCAGTAGGCAGTTTTACCTCCTGGAATCAAATGTGTTAAGCATCTTAGCAGAATGACCAGTTTGGTCCTCTAAAAATAGGCTTGTTCATTTTAAAAACATGGTTTATTCTACATACTTAACATCGCATACTTTTTTAATCAATTTTCCATTGTTAAATATTTTAAATCATTTTATAATAATTTTATCTGATTTATATAAAACTGTATGCTGTGACTAAAAAATAAAAACTATTAAAAGTTCTATATTTTTCTCCACTCTAGAAGGTAATACTTGGCTGCTATTTTTGTACTGAAACTATCCTGAAAATGTAGACTGTGCCATCTCTTCAAGGGAACATTTATAAGAAAAGTGACCATTGATCATCAAAGAAAACCTCAGTTACATTCCAGGAAGTAGAAAGTAGTGCAAATAACATTCTCTGCTCATAAGTGAATAAAATACAAATTAATAAGTTACAAAAAGCTTTTCACTTAGAAATTTTAAATCTTTCAAGAAACTGAAGTGAAAAAGGAAATGAAAATAGAAATTAAGGAATTTGTAGAAAACAAAAATAATGAAAACATTTTATCAGAACCTGAGACTATAGCTAAAGTAACACTCAGAAGTAGATACATCTTTATTTATATAAAACAATATAGAATGAAAAATGAGTTAAGGATCCAATTTAAAAATTTGGAAAAACAAATGAAAAATCAGTAAGAAGGTTTTAAAAAAATTAACAAGTTAAAAAAGAAAACCAATGAATAATAAATACAAAAAGTGATTTTCCAAAGAAAAAATAAGGGCTGGGGATTTAGCTCAGTGATTAGAGTGCTTGCCTTGTAAGCACAAGGACCTGAGTTCGATCCCCGGCACCACAAAAAACAAAACAAACAAACCAAAGAAAAAATAAGATAGAAACATCAGTAAGGTGATAAAGAAAAAAATGAAGTTAAAATGTACAATATGAGAAATAAAAAATAAATCAGAGAAACACAAAAACAAATAATAAGGAATAACTTTACTCAACCCTTGCAGATATAGTTCAACTTGGACTTGAATGAATTAATTTTGTAAGAAAAAGTGATTTATAAAACTGACCCTAAAGGAGAGAAAATGCAAATATGCTTGTTCCCATAAAAGATTTTTTTCAAGATCTCCTCCACCTTAGACCCTAAAGATCTCTGCTCTTAAACTTCTGAAAGGGGCCCTGAGTTTTGCAGAATTTTTTTTAAAGAAATTTTCAAGTTATTTTTATAAAGTAAGTTGAACCTTAAAGCCACTTGACAAGATTATGAAAATTAAAACGGTAGACTAATTACTTATAAATAACAATGCCGATAACCTAATGTTAAAGAGAACCAGAAAGAGAAACAGATACTAGCAAACATAATCCAATAGAAAACAGTGAGTAACTGACTAAGAAGAGTTTTTTCCAGGAAGACAAAAATAGTTCCGTATCTAGGTAGCTATTGCTATACCTCATCTTTTTATCATTGTTTTCCATAGATGTTGAAAGATATTTAACAAAAAAATTCTACAGTCTTTCTTTATAAAATTCAGGTACAGACAGAATAGATTCTTCCTATGTATGAGAAATTGCCTCAGTCTTAAAACTAGTGTGTTTAGTAGAGAAACTAAGGATAATCCCTCTAAACTTAGGGACAAAATAAGGATGCTTTTCATCACTGATATTACTAGCATTGCAGTGATGATACTGGTCAGCTGAGACAACAGAAGGGAATAAGATGTATAAAACTTAGAAACAAGACGATCAAATTATCACTCTTTGCACATGGCATATGCCTAGAAAATCCATAAGAATCAACTGAAAAATAAAAAAAAAAATTCAACTAGCAGAGTACAAAATTAATATCCAAAAAGTAATAATCTTAATGTGTATCAATAACATTCCAGATAGGATATGTATTGAAAGACCTCATTTATCTAAAAGTAAATATGCTGCACTTACAGTGAAAAAAATGTTAAATCCTTGTTTAGGACACATAAAATGACAATTAAGTGGAAAGACACCCAAGTTCTTAAATAGAACCATTCCAACAAAAATACCAAAAGATTTTGTTTTGTCATCAAGGTAAACTTAATTCAAAAGTTAGATGGGAAGTAAAAGCAAGAGTAAGTAGGAGGGGTTGGGAATTTAGCTCAGTGGTAGAGCTCTAGCCTAGCAAGTGCAAGGCCCTGAGTTTAATCCCCAGCACCGCCCCCCCTAAAAAAAAGAGTAAGTAGGAAAACTTCAAAGTTTTCAAAAAGTACCAGTAAGAGGAAATTACTGTATTAAAGAGTCAGCGGTGTTATAAATCCTCAGTAACTAAAACAGTATGGTGCTGACACCGTATCAATAAACAGGTCATGAAAACAAAACAGAGCAAGTCCAGAAAATAGATGCGGTATGTGGAAGTTTATATATGATAGCAGTAGCATTCTTAACCAGTGGAGAAGCATGAACTATTCAGTAAATACTATTAGGATAACTCTGGCCAGCTATGTTGGGAAAAAATAAAGTTGAATTTATGCTGCATACTACATATCCAGATAAGTTTCTTATGGCTCAAAAATTTAAATGTTTCCTTAAAACAAAAAAACAAACTGAAAGTACCAGAAGATAACATATACTTGGAATATGAAGATCTTTCTAACTCAAAATACATAAGCATAAAAGAAAATAATATATTTTCAATTAAGTGACGTTTTCTTTAAAATGAGAAACAGATTTTATGTCAGCTGTTTTACTTAGAGACCTTTTAAACTTATTCCAGTTTTAAAACCCTTTTGTCAAAGTTGCCAGAGTTTTTCAAATAGCCTGGTGGAACTGTAGACCAACCAGTGTAAGATTACCACATACCTGAAAGATGAAACATTCATTCAGTACGTATTTTCGTTACTGGGAAGAATATCCCATGGATTTTTTTCCCCAGTACTGGGGATTGAACCCACGACCTCCTACATGTAACACTGAGCTACACCCCTAGCCTTTCCGCTTATATTTTTTAATGATTGTTTGTGATTGCATCATAATATTGTGATTTTCATTTAAATTTATCATTTCAAACAATAATTTTAAACTACTCCCAACATCTTGCCATAATGCAGATAAAATATCCAAAGGAAACATGAGAAAGAGGTCATGTCTTTAAGACTTGTTTCTGGTCACACAGGCAGGATTGTTCAATCATTGTATATTGTTGACTAAAAAGTAGAATATCATGTGCATGTTCACATAGGGAGATGTTTGCATATATGTTTTCTTTTGAAGTGCAAGTATGATTTTTGCTGGATTTGCCTTGAAGAATGGAAAAAACATAGTTCTTCCACTGGAGGTTATTACAGATGTACTCGCTATGAAGTCATTCAGCATGTGGAGGAGCAATCCAAGGAAATGACTGTGGAGGTAAGGAGAGCTGACTAAGCCAAGACTTTTGTCTAAGGCATTAATACCATTGGAAGTATTTTGTGCTTCTTTTCTTACCTTCAGCCTAATGAGGTACTAAGTTGAATACACTTTAGACTACCATTGCATTCATCCTTTTAAATTTTCCCTTTTCTGTTTTGATGAAGATATGAAAATTCCAGTCCCAATCTGCTTCTATAAAAACTTAAAACCAATTTTAACATGATATTAACAGTACAACATTGTATTATAGCATGCAGTAATTAGTCTGCTCAGCTGCCACAGAGTGGATGGTTTAAGCGACAGAAATTTATTTCTCACAATTCAGGAGGCTATGAAGCCCAAGATCAAGGTTCTAGCTGACTAGCTCTTGGTGAGCATGCTCATCTTGGCTCGCCGACAGCCAACCACCTTTTTGCCTGTGTACTCACGTTGCCTAGGAAAAGGACAGCGCTTGGGTGCCCCGTCCTCTTACAAGGGCACCAGCCCTATCAGAATAGATCCCCACCCTAATGGTCTCATGTAACCTTTATCACCTTTTCATGAGGGTAGAGCTTCAACATAGGAATATTGAGGGGTAATGGATAACTCATAGCAGCAAGCCATATACAATAAAACATGGAAGATGGGGCTGTGGGTTCAGTGGTTTATCACAGACAATACATATGTAAGACTTTGTTATGGGAGATTTTAAAATGTATTGGTTATTATTTTCTCTCAATGAAATAATCAACAAATCTGTATGCATTAGTACCTATTACTAATAAAAATTGTAAATGATCCCCCCAAAATCAATTTTAATGAAGTCACTTAACGGACTTTTGTTTCCTAGGCTGAGAAAAAACACAAACGATTTCAGGAGCTTGACAGATTTATGCACTATTACACAAGATTCAAAAACCATGAGCATAGTTACCAGGTATGTCCCAAATCTTTTCAGATGAGCTGAACTGCACGATTGTGAATAAATAAAGAGAATGGTTTAAATTATTTATTTCTGTTCCTTTAGTTAGAACAACGCCTTCTTAAAACAGCCAAAGAAAAGATGGAGCAATTGAGTAGAGCTCTCAAAGAAAGTAAGTTCTCAGTCGTATGTGTGATAATTAATGTAAAATATCCTTCCATTCCAGTCAGCTCACTGGTAGGAGATAAGTCCCTAAAGGATGTATTATAGCCATTAACTCCTTCTGCTACTGTTTTGAGTTCTCTGAAGCCTAGAGGGCAGCCTGGGAGAAGAGGTCTCCATCATTGGATTTTCCACCTGACACTTGGTCTCCTGCTCTTAACACAGCCTGTGCTGTTACCAGATAAAAAGGAAGAACACATTTTGGTTTCGTTTTCCCTGTGCCACTGCAGATGCTTTACAGTGCAGGGAAAAGTAGGGCATCTGTGGCCTCCTTAAAAGGGAAAAAGATACACCTGCTACCCAACTGTCACGCAGCCAAATACTCAGTTTCTTGAGAAAATTTAGCAGAGTGCCTACTGCAGTAGAAGTCAAGTATAGATTAGGGAGAAATCATTTTACTAGTAAATAATGAAATTGAGGTAAAAAAGCAAATCCATGAGAGTGGCTAACTTGTAAGTCCTAAGTTGGAAGTTATAAAAGAACATTCCTAAATATGGATTGAGTGGCTGCATCAGTAGAATATAATACTGCACAGTGACCACACAGGGTACAGGTATGTTTATTTTTAAAAGTCACACTTTTAAAATAATCATAGCTTATATTTGAAAGGTATATTTTAAGCCTAAAAATATAAGTTATTATATTTGTTCTTATGCAGAAAATAATGAGTACTAACTCCCTTTTCTTGAAAATAATTGCCTAATAAGACAATAACCATCAGTTAAATTAAGAAGGGGGCAGGAGTGTCAATAGCAGTTTATTCTCCTTATTTACTTATAGACACTATTAGTGATGTAACTGTATCACACCAATACCAAATTCTGCAAGTATTAGCCACAGTAAAATTAAAAGGAAAAATTTCTCAAGAATGTGTAATTCTTTAACAGGATTGTGTGTCTGTTTCATCACTAATGCATCTCTAGTGTTTAGAACTGTGCCTCACATGTAGTAAACATAGTAAATATTTGCCAATGAAATTACTGCTTTTGTAGAATATTCTAGAGATTCCAGGCAGCATATTAATAAAATATGAAAAAGGATTAGGGAAAAAAAGAATTAAAAGATATACCAAATGGAAAGGAGGAAGAACTTCACACACTTTCACAAATGTAATGGGCAAAGGGGAAGAGTGGGCAGTTTGGTTTGTTTTTTACATCCTAGTTCACATACCTACCCTAGAGACTGAGTGCACTTAGAAATTTTAGGATGGTCTGTATATCGGTTTGTGTACATGTACATGTAATTTCTTCCGAAAGACATGCAGAATTATATGACTTTCAACAGTACTTATTAGATTCTACAGCTTAATTTCTGTTTATTTGCAACTAAAGAAAAAGCTGGAATAGTGTAATATTTTAGCCTTATTAATAAAATTTCTTTTTCTCTGCCAGTCCTCCTAGATTTCCTCATTTTCTTTTACTTCCTTGAGGTTTTATTTAGTAGTATTAGTTATCCAGTTATCCCTCAGGATGTGGTATCTTTTTCCTTGGTGGTTTTGTTTTGTTTTGTTTGTAGAGGTTTAATTATGTACATTATATAGAGAGAAATTAATAGTAAAATATATGTAATTACATAGACTATAGAGAGTTATTATATAGACCCTATATGTAAAAAGAGGCATAATGATAAGCTACTTAGCAAAGAAAGGCATTAATTCTTAAGCAACAAAATTCCTCTAGGGATAATCGAAAAGTTTAGTAAAGTATGAAACCTTTGGGTTGACCTAAAGCTACATTTGTGTACCAGAAGAGTGAGAAAGTCGAGGATGAGTGTATGCTTTCCTTCATAGGGAAGCTCTAGGGACCTGTGCTTTACTCAGAAATACATACATGTCACATATGAGTATTTTATATAGGGT
Organism: Hystrix cristata; assembly: GCA_004026905.1. Taxonomy (NCBI): domain Eukaryota; kingdom Metazoa; phylum Chordata; class Mammalia; order Rodentia; family Hystricidae; genus Hystrix; species Hystrix cristata. The sequence goes on from PVJO010002331.1 coordinate 85,040, forward strand.
TTTAGTCACATTCAAATAAATATCATACAGATACAGTTCCTTTAAGGGGATTTTTAAAAAAAGAAAACAACTGTTTAATCTTAGAGTATTTACAAAACAAGTAATTTCATTGTGCCTCATTTCCTTTATAGCTGAAGGAGGCTGTCCAGATACCACATTCATTGAAGATGCAGTTCATGTGCTCTTAAAAACTCGACGTATTCTCAAGTGTTCTTATCCATATGGATTTTTCTTAGAACCTAAAAGCACAAAGAAAGAAATTTTTGAACTTATGCAAGTAAGACGCCTTTTAAAATTATTTTTAAAATGGTAGCAGTTATTATGATGAAAACAGATTTCCTCCATTTTTCAACCTCTAAAATTTTAACTAATTTGAGTATAACTTAATTTTTCATTTTAAGAATGGTTTTTAAAGAAAAAATAACAGGTAGTAAATGGAAATTTTCTTTGTCTAAATATGTCACTATAAATTTGAATTTAGAACTGTGCTAACATTTCTTAAAGCATTCATTATTTCTTTGTTTTAAGCTAATTGAGGTTGAAATCTGGCCTGTTTCTGGTTATGTAATAAGAATTTTATCTTCAAAGACGAAACAACCACATTACATACTGCATTAGAAAGTTACTGGTTACTAGTTCATAAAAGGTATAGAATTAAAGAAACAAAAATGCCTAAACCAACTGACGTCACTACAGCCAACCAACTCATTGTAAATTCTTTCCTTTGGAGTCACTAGACTTCCTTCTATTGTAATTTTCATGTCATCCTTTTGATCTGGCTTCTGCTAATCATATATGACATTTCTTTCAATGCTTAATATTCATTTTCTCCATAAAGCCTTTTGGACATAACCCCAAATCACAGTTGTCTGGCCTTGCCTCACATTCCTTAAGCATTTAAATGTAATCTGCACTATGGCATCATTTGTTTGTTTGTGCAGTGCTTTGAAATAGTTTTTTCACATAGACAAATTGTAAACTCTTTGTAACCACTGCTATACTCAACAACCTCTTCATAATCTGTACTAACTACATTGTTACTAATGCCTGTCAATTGAGTGCTGCTCTCCTGAGTTTAAAGTAACTTCATATATGATCCTTTATCTTTCCTAATCTGGAAAAATGTACACAAATAAAAAATGTGTCAAGTAGGAAATCATTTCAAAATTTGGATTAATTTCTGGCTTCAAGACAGTTAAATTTAACTGAGAAGCCACATAGATTCTGAATTTGTTATGAACCCACTCATCTTTTTATTTTCTTCTTACCATAGACAGACCTAGAAATGGTCACTGAAGACCTTGCCCAAAAAGTCAATAGGCCTTACCTTCGCACACCTCGCCACAAGATCATCAAGGCAGCATGCCTTGTGCAGCAGAAGAGGCAGGAGTTCCTGGCATCTGTGGCTCGTGGAGTTGCTCCCGCAGACTCACCCGAAGCTCCGAGGCGCAGGTAGAAGAGAAGTATGCTGGAGGGACCACCCCTAGTTTAAGCAGCAACACCCAGCAGTTTTATTTTTTATCCAACTAAGCTTCATGTTCTTGAAAGTTACTTACACCAGAAACTTGGATAGTTGATAAAAATAAGTTATCTTCTTTTGATATCTTTCCTCCTTATTATTTCTTTTTTTCTTAGTGTTTTTTTTTTGTTTTGTTTATCAGTGTATAGTTCCTCAGACTAAATTAGGCTAGGTTAATTTCACATTTCAGGTGAACTCCTAAATCAGAATCATTCAGAATGTGTAATAGATATAATCATATGATGATTGTCACAGACATGATGTAGAATTTGGAAACTTTGCAGCTTGTTATGGTCATATTTTTATTTTTGGTAAAGAAATGAGAAATCTGCTATTAGTAAAGTTTTTTTAACTGACCAAGATACATCACTGAAAGAGCAGTTATTGTGGTTATTTTGTTTAAGATACTTATACTACTTCTGCCATTATAAATGGAAACATATTTTCATATTTATAATGATGACAAGCATTAGAAATTTCTTTGGCCTTATTTTACCTCAGTATTTACAAGAAATTTTATTTACTTACTAAACAAAAATAGAAGCAGTCATAAAATATTTTGTTTTGATGTGGTTATTCTTTTTCCATCATTTTGCACAAACATAAAGCAATTTAGAATTTGAAAGAAAAAATGAAGTTATCTTTTCAATTATATTTTAATAGTCAATCTACTTTGGTTAAGCAAGTTCTAAGTAGAATTAAAAGTAATACTTGGGGCTGGGAATTTAACTCAGTGGTTAGAGTGCTTGCCTTCCAAGCACAAGGCCCTGAGTTCGATCCCTGGCACCAAAAAAAAAAAAGTAATACTTGAAGGGCAAGGGTCTAATTGTATATACGTTCTTCATAGTACTGATAATAAATCAAATGGTATGTCTAATTTCTTTGTAGCTTTGCTGGTGGAACATGGGATTGGGAATATTTAGGATTTGCATCACCTGAGGTAATTTTTTTGTGGGATGGAGTTTTCTGTTGTTGTTTTTGTTTTGTTTCATTTTGTGTGTGTGTGTGTGTGTGTGTGTGTGTGTGTGTGTGTGTGTGTTATATTTTCTCTTTAGCGCAACCCTGCTTGCATTTGCACTTTCATCTATACTAAAGCTTGCTGAGAATACCATCAGTGCTGTCTTTCTTTCGTAACAAAAATGCCTCAGCAGAGCCTACATTTTAACTATTTATGGTATTGGAGTATTAGCACTTTGTAAAGTGCATCCCATTTTTATTATTCTTAATTACTAAACAGAATTTAGACAAATTTATACCATGGAATTTTGGAAGTTATCTTCTAATTTGTTAATAGCAATATAAAGTTTATTTATTAGAAATGTGTTTCTAATTTAATGTTATTTCAATCTGAGGTCTATTAAAAACCTATTTGAAATTATTGCAACAAACTTAGAGAATTTATTTATAATCAGTTGCTGAGGTGGAAGATTTTGTAGTAGTAACATTTACACAGAAAGAAATGCTTTGCTTAGTTGCTTTTTGCTTTCCTTTCAAACTTTCATGCTCTTCTTTTTGTTCTCATTGTTTTGATGTGCCATTTTAAAATACAGAAGATCTAAAACACTTAACACTGCAAATAGAAGTTGTGGCAAATAAGAATATGACAGTGAAACTCTTAATCACACTCCTGTCTCCTAAGATTTAAATTGCCAACATCACTGTTATATATGATTTTTAAATGATCTTGCCACAGCAGTTCTCCCTACTTCTCTCTCCTTGACTCTTTACTAAATAGTATACCATTTGGTGCTAATATGATAATCCTGCAGTTTGATTCTTGGAAGGTAGCAGAACAAATGATGAAAGCTTTGTGTATTGTGTATAGCCCATTTGTTTTCTGAAACTGAAAGACAGTAAAATTACCATCTAGAAAAAAAAGATCGAGGCTTATTTAAGTCAAACACTTTCTTTTTTCAATTTGCAAATAACCTTGTGGCATTTGTATTAGTAGGTAACTATCTGATAAAATACTGACTTGAGAAAACAGTTCGTATTGAGAAATGTGAAAATTTTTAATTTACATAACTTGCAAAAAAATTTAGTATATTCAAGAAATTTTTATTATAAAACTAAGAATTTTTTTTACCTGATCCTAGATATATTCTCTGTTACACAGTATGATTGCAGATCATACTGGGAGATATTGTAGACAATTTCTACCTAAAAGGAGAAATAAACAAGCTTCATTTATCCAAAAAACAAAATAATTTTTGGTGAAAATAAAGCCTTTATTGGTGTATTCACAATTGTGTTTATATCATCTTGCAGCTTCTGGCTCTGATAGTAATTTTACAAACACTGAAATATTTGGCCTGCTAATTATGGACTGTCACTTGAACTTATTTTTTTTGAACTAATAAATTTTACAAAAATTAATTCACTTTTACTTTTCTTTATAGTCTTTGACACATTGAAATGCCATGCTTTTATGTAAGCTTTACTGAAAATCTAAAAAATTCTCACATGTTGTGAGACTTTCAAATACTGTGTGTATGTGACCATCAAGTAACTGCTAAAATTATATTTTTAAGAATTAGCTCTTTGCTAATTCTTTGTGAAAAAAAAGTTACCAGACGCCAGTAGATTCTTAGGTTAAATTTTCATTTTTTTCCCAGTGAAGTTAATTCCATCTTATTCTCTTTAAATTAAATTGCATGAGTCCGACAGGCACAAATACTTGTTTTCTGCCAATTTACAGATAGTAGAGCTGGGTGAAGAGAGCATAGTGTCAAAGTCTGAGAGTCGCCTTGAGTCAAGTTCTGGTTCTCTGACTTATTACGATCACTGACTGTGTTCTTCCTTAATTTCCATCTTTAAGATGCAGATGGTGATACCCTGTGGTATCCTACTAAGCCACTCGCAAAACTGGTGCTCAGTAAGTGCCAACTGTTATTGTTTAAAGAAGAAAACTCCTGGTAGATTTTCTCCTATAAATCCTAGAACTGTTACGTCTTCTCTGTGGCCTTTCCATATGCTTTCTTGAGAGTGTTAGAATTCCTTGGAAGTTTGCAGATAATTTTCTGAGAACAATTTTCTTTAAACCTGCTGCATCGTGAGAGAATGTCATTTGAGAGTTTTCTATCAAAATAATTAGAAAAGTGATAGGTTTCTTTTGCCTATCACATTTTTAAAATTTTAAAAATGTGTAGGTTTTTAAAATTGTGTGGTTTTCCTAAATTGGAAATAGGCATATTTTGCCAGTAAAAGTTTGTCATTCAGAATAACTTTGTATATCAAGTCTGCAAAGTAAGCAAATTCTCAGTAAATATAAGCTAAATGATATAAAATTTTCACACTATATTTGTGTAAGACAATGTGGTAATCCTCAGTAAGCCATGGTAACACATAATAAATCATCCAGTTTAAGGTCACAGGCCTTTAGGAAAAGTAGAAAAGATGCTCCTACCCTGTAAGAAATTTTAAAGTACCTAAGGCCCTTTACAGTGTCTTTCATTCATTTATTTCTAACCTGGTAGGATTTCTCCCAACTCCTATTAAAGAGTCAAACTAAACTTAGAAAGATGGAGTTTAAATAAATTTAACCAGAGCAATATGATATAAAAGTTTTGTGATTACAAACCATCACTTCACTTATTTCTAGTACTTTTACCATATAAATATATTGAATATTTTACAGTAACTGGTATAATCATGAAACCAATTAGTGTTTATCACTGGAAGATTATAAAGTCATTCTCACAGTTAGTCCTTTTCTGCTGGTGTCACACACCCTAGCCTCTCTTTCATTCTTATTTTTTCTGTCACTAAAATCTGGAAAAACACATTTTATACCCAGGCTGTGGCCAGTGGTTAACAAACCTACCTTAAACTGTTGTCATAAATATAGTAGACTCATGGATATGTGCCTAAATCTGTGTTCTTCCCACATGCATAACATTCCCCTTTCCTGCGTTGTAGATAACACCACATATTGGCTAATAAGGGAAAGAAGCCTGCTAACATCTTCCTTTACAGCTACCCTTTTTCTCTTAATCTAGTCATCTTGTGATTATGGTATGTAGTAATTCCAAAGAATAGAAAGTTCAACGGGCTAGCAAGTACTTAACCATATGTGTGTGCGTGTGTGCGTGTGTGTGTGTGTGTTGTTTCGTTTTTCCCTCTCCTGTGCCTGAGTAGCACATATCACAGTCACTTTATAAGACTAGACCTCCAGAGAGCACCTGATTTATGTTGGTAAAATGGTTGTGGTATTTGTTATAAATTAGATAACAAGACCCTTGAAATCATCAGGCATATGAAGTAACAGTTATAATCTAGCATTGAGGCTTTCAGATATTTCCAGTTTGTCTAGGCAGTTGTAATGACTACTTGAAATTTTTGTTTTTCCATTTTTGCCTTTTCCATTTCCTTGGCAAGGCAAAATCTGAAGTTTTGGGGTTTGTTTTTCCCTAAAGCCAAGTGATTTTATAATATGTACATAAAATCACAGATTTTGTGGGTTTGAAATTTACCCCAAATGGTAGAACGCTTGCCTAGCAAGAGCAAGGCCCTGAGTTTGACCCCCAGCAGGAAAAAAAAAAAACCACACATTTTCCCCTGGGGGGAAAAAGTTGTCTTTGTTTTATTTGCACTTAAAAAATTGCATGCTCTCGTGTATTATTATAACCTTTGGTTTATGCAGGAATATGCTGAATTTCAGTATCGGAGGAGGCACAGACAACAGCGCCGTCGAGGAGATGTGCACAGTCTGCTCAGTAACCCTCCAGACCATGATGAACCAAGTGAAAGCACTTTAGGTAAGCTAAAGTCGGGGATGGGTTCAGCTCTTTGTCTCGTGAGTTTTTAAAACTGACTGATGTCAGTATTTGTGAGTTTATAATTCAGACACATAATAAATGTGTAGGTGTTTCTACTGTTCCTGAAAACAAGGGGGGTTTAAGAATGTGTGTGCTAGAGTCAGGCAAGCCTGGGTTTATGATGCCATCTCTGCGGTGAAGTAGCTGTGTGACTTCAGTTAAGTCACTTGACTTGTCTGAGCTTCCACTTCCTCATCTTGAAGAATCCATAACAGTGCCTGCTCTGAACTCGCCGTGAGCAGTAAATCAGATAATGTGTAACGCACCAAAGTGCCTCAGGAGCACTCAGTAAACTGTTACTGTTGGTACAGTGCTTTGTTCATGTAATATTTTTCTCCTAGCCTTTGTTCTTCTAGAGACATTCTTTGAAAGAGAATTATTTTAATTATTTGACTTTTAAATGTTAAGTTATTAATTGGAAATCTTCAAACTATAATGTCAGATCAGTGAGACTAAAGATTTGTTCTTCAGACTATTGTAATTTCCACATTTTTGAATTTTAAGAAATCTGAAAGTGAAAACGCCTTTATCTGTTATTACTAAGAAAAAGAGTACACCAGAAATATAAAGCCAGTCATGTATATGAAGTGATAGTATTCGATCCATATTATTGGTTTTGTTGAGACAAATATGGCTGAGAAATTCCAAGGTAGAGATTTACTAGCAGTGAAAGAGAAATTGCCAATTTAAATAACAAGATGGGTGGAACATGGTGGCACATCCATGTAATCCCAGAACTCAAGAGGTTAAGACAGGAGAATTGCCACAAGTTCAAGGCCAGCCTGGGCTATATAGCAAGACCCTGTCAACAGATTAGATAAATAGATAGACAGACAGACAGATGTGAAAAAGGAATAAATCTTGCTTGTCATTAAATTGTCTGTGGTCCCAATTGCTTTGAAGCAGACACTCCAGAGGGTGGCAGCAGCCGCAGGCCTGGCGTGTCCGTGGGAAGTTCTGCATCTATGAGTGTGCTGCACGGCTCCTCCCTGCGCGACTGTACCCCTGCCAGCCGCTCCGAAAACCAAGACTCCCTGCAGGTAGCATTGCCGGGCAGCCCTGTCGCCTGTGCTTTTGCTCCTCCTTTGTTTAGCATAGCTGTTTTTACTTTCAGTGCTGCCATTTTTTTCTTCCTTCCATCGTGAAATCTTCACTTCAAAGATGTGCTACAGGAGAAGATTCCTGTATTTCTGATTTATCTTAGGTATTTTTTTCCCTTTAGTATGGGCAAGGAGAAAATTACAGTAAGACTTGAATAAATAAAATAATTAATTTGTATAAATACAAGTAGTGTCTGTTTGATAAAGGAAAGGTGATAAATCAGATTGGGTTAAATTACTTTTCCTTTAGTCCCATTTTAAGTGGTTTTACTTTCTGTGTCTCAGGCTCTGAGTTCCTTAGACGAAGATGATCCCAATATACTTCTTGCGATACAGTTGTCACTGCAGGAGTCTGGGCTGGCTGTTGATGAGGAAACGAGGGACTTCCTCAATAATGAAGCATCCCTGGGAGCCATAGGCACTTCCTTACCTTCCAGGCTGGACTCTATCCCCAGGCATACTGACAGCCCTCGGGCTGCACTGAGCAGCTCTGAGCTTTTGGAACTTGGTGACAGCCTCATGAGACTTGAAGCAGAAAGTGACCCGTTTTCAAGTGACACCTTGAGTTCACATCCTGTCGGTGAGGCAAGAAGTGATTTCTGTCCCTCATCCAGTGACCCAGACTCGACCAGCCAGGACCCCAACATCAATGACAATCTTCTTGGCAATATCATGGCTTGGTTTCATGACATGAACCCTCAGAGCATTGCCCTGATTCCCCCAGCAACTGCAGAAATTAGTGTGGATCCTCACCTCCCCTGTGTCAAAGATGAGTCAGAAGGGGTAAGGGATGCAGAGCTGGAGCTGCCCGAAGACTCAACATTTGAAGATACTGGTGTCGGTGAAGGCAGAGGACCCCAGAAAGAAGAAAATGCTTTAGAAGAAAATGTTCTGCCTGGGGAATCGTCATCTCAAGCTGGGGACAGTGGTAATGAAGCAGCCAACAGAGAGAACAGTGCAGATGTTTCGAGTCAAGCCCCTCAAACCTCTAGTAACTGGCTTGAACAAGTACATTTAGTGTGAACCACATACATCTGGTTCCAAGTGCTTTGCGATTACAGATGGTATGAAAGGTGGAGTGAGCTTTATGGAGATTTTGATCCAATTAATTCCAACTCAGTCATAACCACTGATGTTAAGATTGAATACAAAAGAGTTTCCTTGAATGGTAGCTTCATTTTTGAACCTTACAGGGAATTTCTTTTGTATTTAATTGGATGGCTTTTCCCCTGTTTGCTGACATAGAGAAGAGCAGGAAAGCAAGAGAAACACATGGACTATATAGGTTGTATTTCCATATTCTAAGAAAATGTAGCACTCTGTTTAGCCTAGAGTTGGCAATATTTAAATTGAACATTTAAATCAAAGGCTTATTCTCTAATCTTTGGGTGGTGTTCCAAAAAAGAAAGAAAGAAAGAGAAAGGAAGAAAGGAGGAAAGGAATCGTCTTCTTCATTCTGGAAGTTTATTTGGACAGATCTGCTAACATGTATGTCCTCAGTCGCTTTATGCTCTGCCATAACTTTCCTCCTCCTTTTTTGTCTGAGCAATGTGAATTGAGGTGTCCAGGGCTTCTCTTTAGTGCTGCATCAAACACAGTGTAATTAGTTTTAATTTTCACATGATTAATCAAAGATTTCTTATGTCAATTTACAGTTCAATTGTGCCAAACTCTGACTTGTGCACTGACTAACAAGGCATTTAGGTGTGCAGCATCCTAGTGTGCTCCAGGGCAGTGTCAGCGTTCTCGGGAGTAAAAGGTGCCACTGGGTAGCAATGATATTCCAGAATTTAGTGGGCTTTTGTTGCCATGGAGACTGCATTTAAATAAATGTAGCCTGTAGCTTAAGTTAACTAAACCTAATGCTGCTGTTAAAAAGTTTATTTTAATATTAAAATACAGTTGATTAGCAACAGCGGTGCTGTATTTTAAGAGACACTTTATTGGAAGTGCAATCATAGTTGTTTGTTTTCACAATTTTACAGTGCATTCTAATTACTAATGGGTGCAATTACTTTTATGGTGTTTTATAAAATAGAAAAAAAAAGTGGAGTTTTCATGAGTTATAGTAAATCCCACAATTAAAAACTAAAATAAAAACATCCTGCGCAACATGTTACTGTGCCTTTGCCTAACCTAAATGGATAGTTGCCAGTTAATAAGTCAGTAATTCAAATTTCAATGTCTCTTCTGAAGTAACTATGCTATGAATTGCAGAGACCTCCATAAAACCACCCATGGCCTTGCCTTTACAGTAAATATAACAAATAAATGTTCAATCAGTTTGTTTGCCTAAATAGCAAATGCTGACATACGTTTGTTCTCTTGCACAATACTCATTTGATGTGTGATTACTGTTTAGTATTGAAAAAAGTCAACTTCCTAGTTATCAGTGTCTTATTGTGAAGAAAATACTGGTCTTAGCTGTAATTAAGATACAATGGTACAGTGTGTAATTAAAACTAGAGTAAACTGTTGGAATGGTTGTTTACTTACATATTATCAAAACTAGCATAACATAAGCAAAATAAATATGCGCAACACTCCAGTTAATGTTTTGCCAGATTGTTACCAGAAATCTACAGAAACCAAAATTTCTGTACTGAGTTTATACAGGCAAGTCCTAGGCCAGGTAAAAGGTTATATTAGTATTGATGTGATTTGTGATTACAGTTTTTTATTTTTTTTTTCCAAACCCTGTTTTTGAAATATTCTTGTACTTCAAATTCATATGGCCAGGACATCAGAGTATTTAGTATTCCCCAAGTTGGTTCCCCTAAGATAAACTGTGGGAATTGCTCCTATGCCATGGATATCAAAGGTCCACATTAGTTTTTATTTCTCTCATTATCAGATACATTGATATCAATCCCTATTAAAGTTAGTGGGGGAAATAATTAACTTTATCTACAGTGTATTACTGTATATGAAACCGAAATAGTCCATTAAAGGATTTTTTTACAAATTTATTTTGGACTAAAGACATTAACACCATTAAGTTTTTAGACCGCCGTGTACTTTTTCCCTTAGAAAGACTTTGCACCACATGGAGGTGTCCTGCACAGTGCAGCTAGATGAGCAGGAGTACTCTGTGTGCAGACAGCGTTCGTGGTGGGTTCCAGTTTCCTTGCACCTTGTGCAGTTTCCTTTGTTCCTGTGCTGGTCTCTCCTGAGCATGAAAACTGATCATTATCCAGTTTGTATTTCCTTGGTACATATTTTAAAAACAACACAGTCATTGACTTTACAATTCCGTAATAAAGTTTGGCAAAGCCTATTTTGTAAACAAGTTAATTTTATAATGTAAAAAAAAGAAGTTAATCTAACCTTGACTTGTTATTTGCACTTTCATAGTCTATACTTGATACATTCCCACTTTATATACAGTAGGATTCTACAAACGTGTAGATGTTTGGCCAAATGAATGCTGTTAATAATATGTAAAATTCTTTGATTAAACATTTATTACTTAAACTACTTCCATGTTGTCTCATTACATTATAGACTGTTTTAAGGAAGTCAGGAAGCTAAACTTTCTTCAGATTAAATCCCCTCCAATGTTGGTATTGAGATTAGTTTGGTTCTAACATGTAACTGAGCCATTCCTATAGGTATTTTATATAGTAGCCCACTTACTGAGCACTTTATACCCTAAAGATAAATCTGTTAACACTGCATGGCAATGTGTTAAAGGACTATTTCAGTGCTCATTTTATTTTCATCATAGTACCTTTGTTACGATTTTTCTTTGAAATCTCTAGTAGAAGCACACAGAAAAATAGAGAACTTTAAAATATATTTTGTGAAATGGCTTAGGAAAGAGAAAATCATAGTATATGAATAAAAAGGGCTGCTTTCTCCATCACTTTGTTGTTCTTTCCCTTATGAGCTACCAAAATGACCCTTGGCATCTGGCTTTCAGTGAACATAACAAATTCCAGGCCACCAATTGGGGTCTGCCATTAACAATCACTTAAAGTCATGTTTTATTTATGTCTTTCATTTTGTGAATCTGAAAGTTAATTGCAAACATCCATAGGCTGAATTATCCCTTAAATACTGTTTATGGAAACTGCTGATCTCATTTTTATTCTTTTAGTCCTTTTTAGTCCCTTTTGTTATTCAAAACTTAACCTGTTTTGAATTACAATATGAGACTTATTAAAGTTCAGTCCCTTTTTTTTAAAACAGTGCATCTTGAAGGAGTAAAACCTTGGAATCTAAATACTAAATTGTAATACAAATTTTAGGGTTGTTTTAAGGCTGAAATAAGTCCACAGGGAAAAAATTACTGTGTGCTAGATTCTTAGACTGAGGAGTAGTTGCATCTTAGCACTATGTCAAAGGTGTGATCACTGGATCTTCTCCTTAGGAACACTGTACTGAAGCCTTGTTGGATCTTGTAACCTCATCAGAATAGTAGATCTCTCTCTCTCTTTTTTTTTTTTAATTTACCAAGAACTTGTATTGGTACATTGTAGGTATACATGATGATCACATTCATCATAGTTAATTTGTACCTGTACATGCTATATCTTTCTTCCTCCTGCTTCCCCACCCCTCCATTCCACTCCCCCTTCCCTCATTTACAATAGCTGTATTTACATTTTTGCGTTTTTTCTCCTTTTCTTTTCCCCTTCCTTCCTTTCCCCCTCTTTCCACTCTAGTTCTCTTCCCATTTGAGTATTATTTTTCTTTTTCACAATATCTAATATACCTTTTTGTCCTTATTTACACTTCCAGTTTCTCATATCAGAGAGACAATTTGATATATACTCACATGTGTCTGATTTATTTCACTTAAGAGTATGTTCTTGAGTTGCATCCATTTACCTATGAATGTTTTGAGTTTGTCCTTTTTTATGGCAGAGTAGTACTCCATTGTGTAGAAAAACCACATCTTCTTTAGACATTCATTAGTTGCTGGGCATTTCTGTTGCCATAAACATGGTTGTGCATATATTGCTGTGGTATGATGTTTTTAATTCTTCTGGGAAGATACCAAGCAGAGGAATAGCTGGGTCAAATGGAACCTCTAGTCGTATTTTGAGGAATCTCCACAATGATTTCCACAATGGTTGGACCAGCCTATGCTCCCACCAACAGTGGAGGAGGGTTCCTTTTCTCCTGGAGCCCCACCAGCATTTGGTATTAGTTGATTTCTTGATAATAGCTGTTCTTTCTGGAGTGAGATGGTATCTGAGTGTTGCTTTAATTTGCATCTCTCAAATGACTAGTAATGTTGAATGCTTTTTCATGTATTTATTTGCCATTTGTATTTCTTCATCTGAGAAGTGTCTATTCATTTCAGGTGCCCATTTTTGGATTGGGTCTCTAAATTTGGAGGGTGTGATTTGTTAGACCTTTCAGGAACAGCTAGCAAAAATTTTTTCCCATTCTATGGGTTGTCGCCCCACTCTTTTGGTGATACATTTTGCTGTGCAAAAACTTTTTAATAGGATGTGATCCCAATTGCTTATTCTTCGTATTATTTCCCATGCAGTTTGAGTTCTGTTCGTAAAGTGTGTGCCTACACCTATGTCTTCAAGAGTTCTTCCTATTCTATCTTCCAGCAGATTTAGTGTTTCTCTTTTAATGTTTAGTTCTCTGATTCACTTGATTTTAGTTTAGTACATGGTGAGAGACATGTATCTAGTTTTAGTTTTCTGGATGTGGCAAGCCAATTTTTCCAGCACCATTTATTAAAAAGGCTGTCTTTCTTCCAGTGAGGGTGTTTGGCTCCTTTGTTGAAGATGATGTATTTGAGTGTGTTTGGAGTTGTTTCTGCGTCTTCTAAACTGTTCCATTGATCTTCAGGTCTGTTTTTTTTTCCAGAATCCTGCTCTTTTTATCTACAGTAGCTCTGTAGTATAATTTCAAGTCAGGGATTGTGATGCCCCCTGCCTTGCCCCTGTTGCCCAGAATTGTTTTTGCTATTCTTGGTCTCTTCTGGTTCCAGAGGAATTTTATGATTGCTTTCTCTAGTTCTGTGAAGTATGCTATTGATATTTTGATTGGAATTCCATTAAATCTGTATAATAATTTAGGAAGTATTGCCATTTTCACTGCATTGGTTCTTCCTACCCAAGAACACATGATATCTTTCCATTTTCTGATAGCCCTTTCCATTTCGTTTTTTAGAGTACTGTAGTTTTCAATGTAAAGATCTTTTACTTGCTTTGTTAGATTGATTCCTAAATATTTGTTTTTTTAATGCAATTGTGAATGGTGTAACTTCCCTAATTTCTTTCCCAGTGAGTTTGTTATTTGTATATAGAAATGCTATTGATTTTTGAGTGTTGACTTTGTATCCAGCTCTGTGACTGAACTTAGTTATTAAATCTAGAAGTCTTCTGGTGGAGTTCTTAGGGTCTGCTGTGTAGAGTATCATGTCATCTGCAAGCAATGATAATTTAACTTCTTCCTTTCCTATCTTTATTCCTTTTATTTCTTTATCTTGCCTAATTGCTCTGGCTAATATTTCCAGAACGATATTGAATAAGAGTGGTGATAGTGGACATCCTTGTCTCATTCCAGATTTTAGAGTGAAAGCTTTCAGTTTCTGACCATTTAGTATGTTGGCTGTTGGTTTGTCATAGATGGCTTTTTATCAGATTGAGATATAGACTGTCTATTCCTAGTTTCTGTAGGATTTTTATCATGAATGGGTGTTGGATATTGTCAAATGCTTTTTTTGCAGCAATTGAGATAATCGTGTGATTTTTGTCCCTGACTGTTGATATGGTGTGTTACCATTTATTGATTTGCATATTTTGAACCATCCCTGCATCCCTGGGATGAATCCTACTTGGTCATAGTGTATAATCTTGATAATTGCGTTCTGTTTGCCAGTATCTTATTGAGAATTTTTGCATCTATGTTCATTAGGGAAATTGACCTGTAGTTCTCTTTTTTGGTTGGATCCTTTTCTGATTTTAGTATCAGGGTGATGCTTGCTTTCATGAATGATTTTGGGAGTATTGTTTCCCTTTCAATTTCATTAAAGAGTTTGAGTGTTATCGGGTAGGTTCTGATATTCCTGGGTTCTTCCCCTCCTTGAACAAAGAATTGAATGAGGGCAGCAAAAAGTTCTAAAGTTTTATTTAAAATTATAGAGAAAAGAAGAAAAGGAAAGTTGAGCATAACAATAGAGGCAGCAAAATGTGTACCATGCATAAAAGGCAAAGTAGGGGTTACCATGAAAAGACATGATAGCCTTGGCACTGGGTGTGCAGACACGTTCCTCCCACGGGAGGGAAAAGGGAGAGTGCTTTCCCTGGTGACACCATAGAAAGGAAGAGAGCTTGCTTCCCTGTCACTTCTATTTATAGACTGGAGTTCCCGTGGAAACTCAGGAGAATTCCCTACTGTCCATGTGAGAGGGACGGCATTTAAAATTGGTGCCTCGGGCTGACATCAAGTCCAGGCCATTCCTCCAGGTCATGCGCCTTGCCAGCCAGCCTTAGCCACGCCGTATGAGGGGTAGTGGTGTTAGATTTTCTTTAAATTTCCTGTAGAAGTCAACTGTGAATCCGTCAGGACCTGGGCTTTTCTTTGTTGGTAAGTTTTTTTGTTTTTTTGTTTTTTTTTTTTTTGTGGTGCCGGGGATCAAACTCAGGCCCTTGTGCTTGCAAGGCAAGCACTCTAATCACTGAGCTAAATCCCCAGCCCCCTGTTGGTAAGTTTTTAATTACCTCTTCAATTTCAATGGCTGATACTGGGCTTTTCAGGACCTGGGCTTTTCTTTGTTGGTAAGTTTTTAATTACCTCTTCAATTTCAGTGGCTGATACTGGGTTATTTAGTATTTTTATTTCTTTGATTTAGCTTTGGTAATTCATATGTATCTAAGAAGCTGTCCATTTCTTCAGTGTTTCCCATCTTGTTTGAGTTTAAGTTCTTGAAGTAGGTACTGATGGTCTTTTGGATTTCTGCAGGGTCAGTTGTGACTTCACCCTTTTCATTTTTTATTGCATGGATTTGAGTCTTTCTTTTCCTTTTTTTGATGAGATTGGCTAGGGGTTTGTCAATTTATTTAATCTTTTGAAGAATCAACTCTTTGATTCATTGATTCTTTGTATTGTCTTAGTTTCAATTTGCATTAATTTCAATTTGCATTAATTTCAGCTCTGACCTTTATAATTTTCTCTCTCATACAAGCTTTGAGTTCGATTCGTTCTTCTTTTTCTAGAAGTTTGAGGTGCAATATTAGGTTGTTTACTTGAGCTCTCTCTGTTTTCCTATTGTGGGAATTCAATGCTGTGAATTTCCCTGTGGTACTGCTTTCATTGTGTCCATAGGTTCTGGTATGTTATATTGGCATTATCATTTAATTGTATATGCTGCTTAATTTCTTGTTTAATTTCATCTGCGATCCAGCTGTTGTTCAGGAGGATGTTAATGTCCATGTGTTTATGTAGTTTCTTTGGTTTCTATTGCCCTTGATTTCCAATTTCATTGCACTGTGGTTTGATAACATGCATGGGATAACTTCAGTTCCTTTGCATTTACTTAGGTTAGGCATGCTTTATGAGCTAGTATGTGGTCTATTTTGGAGAACATCCCATGTGCAGCTGAGAAGAATGTGTATTCTGATGTTGTGGAGTGGAACACTCTGTAGACATCTACTAAGTCCATTTGTTCACAAATTTGGTTCAGTTGTGATATTTCTTTGTTGATTTTTTTTTTGTCTAGTTGATCTATTTGTGACAGTGGGGTGTTGAGGTCTCCCATTGTGACTATGTTAGTATTTATTTGATTTTTTGTGTCCATTAATATTTGTTTCATGTAGTTAGGTGCATAAATATTAATGACTGTTATCTCTTCCTCTTGGAGTTTGCCTTGAAGGAGTCCCTTTTTATTGGGTTTTTGCTTGTGTTGGCCGTGGGAATCTGATTGGCTCCTGGGCTTGTCTGTCACCTTTGCCTCAGATTTCTCTTAGCCATGTGACATTTCTTTGTCCTTTAGTAGAGAGCAGAATTATGAGTGGGTGCCTCAGGGCCAGGTTATGCAGTCGTAAGGATCAAATAAAGGAGAAGTTTGTGACTTTTATGATATTCACACTACCTGGGGGCTTTCCCAAACTAGTTCCTTTGCCTTTGTCTCTAATTGTTGAAATCTAGCTGTCTTTATGTTTCTAACTTTGTCTTTCAGCAGTGAGGACAGGTGCCAGGTGCAGTTGTGACAGAAGATGTCAAGATCGGTGGGGATGTAGGGTCATTCCAGGGGAGAAGGAAGCTCTGGGGCCCTGGTTCTCCCTGGATGCTGAAAGCCATCTCATGTCTAGGCCCTAACCTGGAGTAAGGCCTGCAAGTGAAAACAAGCTGAGGAGCTTCTTCCCCACAGCTAGGCTCTTCTGTCACCCTGGGCACCCCACCTTCCCGGTTGGGGACTTGTGCACCCATCTAGCGTCTGGTATGCCTGCAACAGGTAGCTCACACACATTTTCAGACCCTCAGGGTGTTCCTGTCATGGAAATGGGTTTCGGGCATGCTCCTTGGTGGGAAAGGAAGCTAAAGAGGCTCTGTGGGTGTGGTCATCTGGGCAATTCCATATAATGTGGCTTCCAAATCTGAATGTGTAATGGAATTGATGTGTCATGTACACTTACCCTTATCATTATTTTCAGTAGTATTCTCCATTTCAGAGAGGCCACTTGGAGAAAAGTAATAATGGGTCATGTAAGTTGCTCCTCAGCAGGTCTTCTTGTCCTCTCCCTGGCAAAAATAATATAGACTCCCAGGAGGAGGAAGGGAAATGACTGCTTATAAAGACTTAATGGATGAGCCAGAGCTCTCAGGCCTTTTCTTGACAACATCATCACTTGCCTGCCATAGCCACCAAGTACAACCATTTTACAAAAAGGCAGCTATTAGTACTAAACTCTCGAAACAGAATGCCTTATCCCTGCAAGCCTGGTAACTTGATGGCCTAACATGGTGACCCTGGAGTGGGTCTGTTCAAATTAGAGGATTAAATAAATGGAAAGAGTCCAACAAGTCTTGCTAGTCAAGTAAAATGACATAATTGAGAATGCAGATAGCTTGGCCCTGCAGTATCTCAATCTTACCTGAAAAATGATAGTTACTCTATTGTGGAAACGCCACTGCTGAAGCAAAGCCACTAGTTTAGTGGGGATCTCAATTCACAGAATGATTGGGTTTAGTTGAGCTGCTTGGTAGCAGTTTCTACCAAATCCCAGTAAGTTTTTGTTTGTTTGTTTGTTTTGGGTTTTTGTAGCTATAGATAACTCTAAAAGTTATATGGAAAAACAAAGGAACAGGAGTAGCTAAAACAGTTTTTTAAAATAAAACCAAAGTTAGCATAGCAGGACACAAAGATAACACTCAAAAATCAATAATATTCCCGTACACAAATAACAAAGTCATGGAAAGAGAAACCAGGAAAACCACCTTTCACGATAGCATCAAGAAAAATGAAATACTTAGGAATCAATCTAATGAAGGAAGTGAAAGACCTTTCCATTGAAAACTACAGTACTCTGAAAAAGATTAAAGAGAATAATCAGAAAATGGAAAGACATCCCCTATTCTTGAGTAGGCAGAACAAATATAGTGAAAATGACAATACTTCCAAAACTTACACGGATTTAATGCAATGCCAATCAAAATACCAATAGCATACCTCGCAGAACTATAAAAACAATCCTAAAACTCTGTGAAACGAAATGAGACCTAGAATAGCAAAAGCAATTCTCGACAGCACAAGGAAGGCTGGGGGCATCACAATCCCAGATTTAAAGTTATACTCAAAGGTACTATGATAAAAACAGCATGGTACTGGCAAGGAAACAGGCCCCAGGATCAGTGGAGCAGAATAGAAGATAAAAAAACAACTCAAAGCACACTCACCTACCTTATCTTTGACAGAGGGGCAACACCTTCACTGGAAGAAAGCCTTTTTAATAAATGGTGCTGGGAAAACTGGCTTTCCATATGCTGTGGACTGAACCTAGACCCCTATCTCACCATGCACTAAACTAAAATCAAAATGGATCAAAGACCTAAATATTAAAACAGAAAGAATCTGCTGGAAGATAGAATAAGTAAAATTCTCAAAGACATAGATGTAGGCAAAGACTTTATGGAGAAAACCCCGCTCACATGGGAAATACTACATAGAGCCAACAATTGGGATCATATCAAATTAAAAACCTTTTGCACAGTAAATGAAACCACCAGCAGAGTGAAGAGACAATTCACAGAATGAGAAAAAAGGTTTACCAGCTACTCCTCAGACAAAGGACTAATATCTAGAATATATAAAGAACTTTAAAAAAATCATACTTCCTGCCAGATTTAAAGACCCAACCCAAAAATGGGCATCTGAAATGGATAGACACTTCTCAGATGAAGAAGTACAAACAGCAAATAAGTATATGAAAATATGTTCAACGTCCCTGGTCATTAAAGAAATGCAAATTAAAACAATGCTGAGATTTCATTTCCCTCCAGAAAGAATGGCTATCATCAAGAAATCGACCAATAACAGATGCTGGTGAGACTGTGGGGAAAAAGGAACACTTCTAATTGTTGGTCGGAGTGTAAATTGGTACAATCACTATGGAAATCAGTATGGACATTCCTCAAAAAACAAAGATTTCA
Organism: Hystrix cristata; assembly: GCA_004026905.1. Lineage (NCBI taxonomy): Eukaryota > Metazoa > Chordata > Mammalia > Rodentia > Hystricidae > Hystrix > Hystrix cristata. The sequence continues at coordinate 104,098 of PVJO010002331.1, forward strand.
TTCAACCCAGGTGTGCCCTTTTAAGTATCTTCTCAAAAGTGTTAAAAGTGTCACATCACAGTGATATATATGCATTTCCATGTATATAGCAGCACGACTTATTTTTTTCACTTCCCTAAATTTTTTTGTTAGTACATATTTGCCATACATATTGATCACATTCATTGTAAAGAATTTGTACCTGTATATAATATATCTTAATTCTTTGTTCTCGTTCCCCTCCCCTCCCTTTCAACCCTCCCTCCCTTCCTATTTATAAACATTTCGTTTCTATTTTTTTCCTTCCATTCTCTTATACCAGCTCCATTTGTAATGGCTAAATCTTGGGAAAAGGCCATATGTCCATTAACTGATGAATGGATAAGGAAAATGTATTTATATTCAATGGAGTACTATGCTGCCATAAAGAAGGATAAGCTTGAGTCATTTTTAGGTAAATAGATGTACCTCAAGACCATAATGTTAAGTGAAATAAATCAGACACATAAGTTTAAATATCACATTGTTTATCTTGTGTGAGAAACCCAAAGGGTAAATAAGGAGCAAAATGAAGAACAGACGTTAAGAAGTAGGAAGAAAATGTTCAAATGGGAAGGGGAACAAGGGAGGTGGGAAGGTGAAGGGAAGGAAGGGAAAAGGGATTAAAAAAACAGAATGGAAGGGAAAAAAATGGAAACATAGCTTTTGTAAGTGGAGAAAGGAAGAAGGGCTGAGAGGGGAGGGGAATTGGGAAAAGAAAGAATTACGACATACTATGTACAGGTACAGATTCCCCATGATGAGTTTGATCATTGTGTATGGCAAATATGTACAAATAAAGGTAAATTTAAAAATAAATATTTTTGAAACAAAAAACCAAAGTAGGAGGAGTCATTCTATCCAATGTCAAAATACCCTAATCAAGACTATCTGATACTGGGCATGGGCAGGGGGACAGGTGGACTCATCAATGGAATGGAATAGAGAACGGAAATAGCCCTGCACAAATACTCTTAACTGATTCTGACATAGATATTAAAGGGAAAAGTGCAGTCTTCAACGAATGATGCTAGAATAGGCAAAAATATGAGTCTCTGCTTAAACCTCATACCATAAGTAAAACATAAAATGGATGTTAGACTTAAGTGTAAAGTATGACTTTTAAAAGGAAAAAAAAAACAAACCTTAGAATCTAGTGTGGCAAGGAATTTTTAGACTTGATTCCAAGAGCATAATCCTTAAAAATTAGTAAATTGAACTTCATCAAAATGTAAAACACTTACTCCATGAAAGACTCAATGAAGAAAAAGCTACACAGGCCAGGAGAAAAGTCTTTACAAACCACAGATCTGACAACACAGGATATAAAATGACAAACAATCCCCTATATGATGGACAACAGATAGAAGGGGGGCATTTCACTACAAAAGGTAAATGACTAACACAGGAAAAGATAATCAACATCACTATCTGCCTAGGAAATGCAAGTTTAAAACACAGTAAGACCCAACATTAACCAGGCAAGGATACAGAGAAACCAATACTCATACACTGCTGATGGGAATATAAAATGGCACAGCCACCTTAGAAAATGACAGTTGCTTTTTTTCTATTTTTTATTACTACATGTTTGTAGTACATGAAGTTTACATTCCTCGTGTGGAGTTGGTGCATATACATAACATATTTTAATTCCTTTATTCATCCCCTTTCCCTATTCCCTCCCTCCATCTCTTGATCCCTTCCAGTTTGAGAAAGATCTGTCTCCCTACTTCCTGTTATCTTTTGTTTCGCTCTTTTGGATTTTTCATATAAGACAAGCCCTATGATACTTAAGCTTGTGTCTCTGATTTATATTTTACTTAACATTATGGTCTCAAGGTGCATCCATTTTCCTACAAATGACTCAAAGTTTATCTTCTTTATAGCGGAGTAGCACTTCATTGAGTGTGTAAATACAGTCCCACATTTTCTTTATCCAGTTATCTGTTGATGGACATAAAGGCTGCTTCCAAGATTTAGCTATTATGAATTGTGCTGCTATAAACATGAGTAAGCACGTATGACAGTTCCTTTAAAACTAAGAACATACTTAATTCAACACATAATTCAACACTTGCATTTGTGGGCAGGAAAATGAAATTTTATGTTCACTCAAAACCTGTACACAATTATTCACAGTTGCTTTATTTGTAATAAGCCAAAACTGGAATCCACCAAAATATTTTCTAGTAGATGAATGATTAAGTGTGCTACACCTGTGCAGCAGAATAATACTCAGCAGTAAAAAAGGAAAAACTAATATACACAGCAACTTGCATAGATCTCAAGGGCATTATGCTGAGAAAAGCCAATCTCAAAAATGTCACATTCTATATTATTTGTATAACATTTTCAATTAATTGCCTTTCTCTAGCAAGCTCTTAAGATTTTGTCCCTTTGGCTGGGCGTGGTAGTGCACACCTGTAACCCCAGCAGTTGGGAGGCTAAAGCAGGAGGATCACTGCAAGTTTGAGGCCAGCCTTCGCTACATAGTGAGTTCAAGAGAAACCAGTCAAGTCTTGTCTCAAATCACAAAAACAAAAAAAAGTTTTTGTCCCTGTGTGTCTTTGTGTCACCACTTCGACACAAAGAGGTGACACAAAGACATTCTCTTTTGGTTATGGCTATTTGGGGTTCTATATATCTCACTTTTCTGTATGTTTATATCTTTCCTTATATTTGGGGAGTTTTCTGCCATTTCTGTGAACTTTTTATGCCTTTTATGTTATCTTCTGATTTTTCACTTATTCCGATTACTTTTTGTTTGTTTGTTTTAGACAGATTCTTGCTATGTTCAGGTTGTTCTTGAACTCACTGTGTAGCCCAGGCTGACCTCAAACTCATGGCAATCCTCCTACCTCAGACTCCTGAGTGCTGGGTTTACAGGCGTGCACCACCACAACTGGCTATTCCAATTACTCTTAATCTTTTTTGTGTCATCTAGCAGCTGTTAGATCCATTGTTCATGTCTCTTGTTGCTTTTACAGTGTCTTTAAGTAGCTGGTCTTTGAAGGCATCGTTGTCTCCTACTTCTGAAATTCTATCATCACATTTGCTGCCCACACTTTCAGTATAATTTTTTAGAAGATGTGCCACATACAGATCCTAAAAACCTCAGTATAATTTTTAATCTCCTATATTTCTGATTAAAACCTTTTCATGGACTCTTAAGTCTTTGCTAAATGGGTTATTCATGTTTTATATCATTTAGTTTAGTTCAGCCGGCTTTTTAATAGTGTCTTATGAAAACTCCTGGATCATTTTGGTTATTCTGTTATCTGTTTAGCTGTATTAGCTGTCATCCTGCTGAGTACCACTTTGATATGTTTTCTAACCTCTTCTGTTAACCTTTTGAGTAATTCAGGTGTGTGGCTTATGCTATTCTCCCCCCTGAGGCTTCCCAGATTGCCTTTGGGGAAGTGGGGAGTTTTGGGACCTGTTGCCTTGTTTTCTCATGGTTCTGTTCTGTTCCTTTTGTGTGTTTGTTTGTTTGTTTTTTTGTGCTGAAGTTTCTGAACGCTTGTAGTGTAAACACTTTGTTGTTAGTATAGAGATCTCTTTAGTTGCTTTTCAGTGATGTACTTTGGGCATGGCTAACTATAGTCCTTTGCCTCAGCCCCAAGACCCAACCACCTTAGTTAATTTGGGAAAGGAGGATGCAGTGTAATTAGCCCAATACTTAGTTCTCTGGGAATGTACTCTTGTACTGTTAATGTCACAAAGTTAATCTGAGTGTTGGCTTACAGAGAAATAGCAATAATTTTGCAACCCTGGAAATATCAAGCAAATAAGCTAAGAACCAATTATGTACCACCCTTAACCCTAGAGAAGAATTCCATAATTATGGTGTAAACATTAAGACAACCCGGGTATTGACTTACTGCTAATATGTTCGAGATGGGACAGCTATATCTCCACTAATGGTAGAAAAGAATTCAACAGTAATTGTATAGAGTTAGCTATTAAAGGATTAATAAAGCTTTATGGTTTTACTATTAAAGGAAAAGTGTTTGGGAGCAGGAGTATGCAAGAGTAAAAAATCGAAACCTTAAACTATGTGATAGGAGGGGGAGAGAGAAGTGGTACTAAGGATCTTATTAAGGAATAGAAGGATATTTATCAAATTAAGTAGAGGTAAGAGAAAAAACTGACCTGAAATAGAGAAAAGCAAAAAAGGGAAAAAAATTATTTGGGGAGAAAAAATAAGAGAAAAGTGAAGAAAAATTAAAAAGAAGAGGAAAAAATTAAAAAGGAAGAAAAAGATTTAAAAAACAAGGAAGAAGGATGAAAATTACTCAAACCATAATAAACTGGTGAAGAAGACGGGGGAAAGGAGAAAAAAGAAAAACTAAAAACAATGCTCACACTCACAAAAAAAAATTTCTATGTGATTTTCTTTTTTTGAGGCAGGGTCTCGCTATGTAGTTCAGCCTGGCCTTGAACTCACTATGTAGCCCAGGCAGGCTCTCAAGGCAATCCTCCTGCCTCACCCTCCCAAGTGCAGGAATGTCTATGTGATTTTGAATGTTTGTTTTCCCTCCAGGATCTACAGTTTTGGGACTATGCCCAAATCAATATGTGTCCCTGCTCACACTGGTAGAAGGAGGCAGGCAGACCCCAGATCTGTGCTTTATGTAGGCACAGCAGGTAGTAGTATTAGGGCAAGTGTGCCAGTACTGCAACTTTCAAATCCAGAGCTATTCAGGCTGAGCCTGAGCTCTGAATGTGGGGGCAGGGTCTATATCCTTAGCAGGTCTCTTTCCAACCTGACCAGGGCTATCCTCCGTGACTGACTCTCACCAGTCACTCTGGGAACGTAACACTGGGAGCCCTGAAGTGAAGCCGTCCCATGGTTGCTCTGAGTCCTGGGTTCAAATAATCATCCCTTCTTCAGAATGGTGCCTGACCAAGTACTCTCTCCAGGGATTTGGCAGGCACTCGGACTGGAGTCATTCACCAGCTGTTGCATGTCAAAGGACTTGTGTAGGACCAGAATCTTGTGCTCTTCCTACAGCTCAGCACCTGCTGGTCCATTTCACCACATTTCTCCCTGAAGCCCTCTGAAGTCCAAAGCTTTCACTTTGTCTCTGCAGATTTGGTCTCCTTTTCCCAGGAGCCATGAGCCTGGAGCCAGGTAGAATGTGTAGACAATCCCTTCCCTTCTCCATGTTTTGTTTTGTCTCTTCAGTTTCTCTGTAGGTTTAGTTTTCTGGTCAGATCTTTCCTGTTTGCCAGGTATCTACTCTTTTTCCCCCAAGTTGTTATTTTCCAGTGTCTGGATTGTGAATCTCAGACTGAGTTGTTGTTGCCTAGCACTCTGCCATTTTCCTTGAAGTCACAAACTTCTAATACTTAGAACAAATAAATCATTTGTTAGACTAACCCAAACAGGTGCATCTTGCTCAGAGCCTGTACTAATGCACAAATCAAAAGATTGTCATAGAAACATCATCGCTTCTTTTAATTAATTCACTACCTCCGTTTAGGGGCATACAGGAGTGTCTCACAATAGGCTACGTGTGGGTAGGAACATCGATGAGACAGCAGAAATACCTGATGCTGTGCTGGGACAGAAAAAAACTCAAGAAAGCAATCAGCCTATTACATGCATGAAGGTTTTCTTGAGGCCCAGGAGAATATACAAAACCTCAAGCTTTCCAGTGACATTTACTTTGCTGTACTGCTTAACTGGCTGTGATGTTGGTACCAAAGCCTTTGACAGCTACAGACGGTAATGTTGGTTTAGATATCCACACCTATGCACTTTGGAGGGCCCTCAAAGATTTTTTGCAGAGTGGCTTTAAATTCATTGCTGCTTCTACTCATTCATGTTTCAGGGTTGCATCCCATATTCCAGGAATTTTCTGGTAGTAATACGAGAGCACAAAACATCAAATGAAACTCTGCTAAATAGAGTCCCTTTCTGAGAGTTACTATAAGAAAACAGCAGTATAGGGTGAATCTGAAACAACAGGTAATCAAAAAGTCAGGAGGGATTGGGGATTTAGCTCAGTGGTTAAAGTGCTTGCCTTGCAAGCACAAGGGCCTGAGTTCTAGCCCCAGCACCAAAAAAAAAAAAAAAAAAAAAAGTCAGGAGCCTGGTGCTGTGTGTAGTGCTTGTACCTACATTCGGAGGTCTTACTTGAGATCTGTAAAGTCAGTTAAATCACAGCCTTGTTTCCTTTAATATTTTTGATAAAGGAGAAAGCCATTATCACAGTCCTCTCTTGCTTCCTTTCTTGTTTACAACCCAGGGCAGCTCGGTCAATCCTTCAGTGTTCTCTAGGCCCTAAAGCCCCTGCATGGCCTTAGAGAACCCCTTCCTCCCTCCTTCTTCTGTTCAGTGTCTTCCTGCCTCCCCTTGAAAAGGCTACTACAGGTGACTACCAGTCATGCACTTCACCTGTCCAACACCATCACCTCCCAGCCCTCCTCTTTGCTTTGATTTTTCCCAGTTTCTAGGACCTTCATTTCCTTCTGCCTTTGAATATGCCCAAATGTTTCCCTATCCTGGAAAAGCAAGGAGCAAAGGCACAACATTTGTCTTCCCTGCTGCTCCTCATCTTCCTGGAGGTGAATCTGGCAGATTTCTCTCGGGCTTTGTTCCCTCATTCCCCAGCAACAGTTCTGCCCTGAAGTCTGAACTCACTCCTCTCTGCCCCTCAGAGTCAGCCATCTGGTTATTGTCAAATCCACTGGCTTTGTTCTCAGTTATTGTGCCTTGACCTTTTGATAATTTTTTTTAGCACCGTCGGGTATCTTAAAGAACCCGGAACATCATAGCCCTGAATGAACTGTTGCTCCAATGCTCAACACCTCCTTAAAAGACTTGGCTGGCCTCCATAATTTGAGGCTCTCATCATTCTCATATTTTGATGACCAACGCCCTTTTTCTTCTCTCCATCTTGCAATTCTGGCTGTCTGCAGAGTTCACGCTTTGGGCTCTCCTTCTTTCTCCCTCATTCCTCACAACTGCCTCACAGCTTCAGTTCCCACCAAAGTGTGATGGTCTCCAATTCTATGTCTCTAGCCCTGAACTTCAGCCCCCAAACCTCGGTCAATTTAACATTTCCTGTGTTTCTACATATTGAAAAAATTGAAACCTATATTTATCACCTTGCCTCACAACTCCCCACACCTTTTCCCTCTTTCATAAAATTGCCTTATTTTAGTAACAGTTGCCCATAGCAAAATCTGGGACATCCCTAGTTTCTCCAGCTGTACAGTTCCTCCAGTCAGACATTACTGTTTTTGTCCATTATCTTGATCATACAGGATGAGTTCAATCTACCCCATTTAGCACCTACTTCTGTCCTTCAGTGTCTTAAACCTGGGTTATCATGTTAGCTCATACACTACTCTTCATCTCCTCAATATCTCCTCTACCCTAACCCACCCGCTATGGTCAGACTAACTCTCCTAAAGCCATGCCTTCTCCATGATACTGTAGTCAAAACCTTATGCCTACAAGATGAAGTCTGAAGTCCTAAGCCTTTCAGAATTATTTGAAGTCCTTCATCTGGCACAATCATCCCTCTACATAAACTTTTCTCTCTAGTTCCCTCCCCAGACCACCTGAAGCCTATCATGAGTGGGCCTGTTTGGGGCCTTTGCTCATACTACTGCCATTACGTACGCTTCCTGTTGGGGAAAGCACCAAAGACTGGCTGGCCCAGAACTTGGAATTAGAAATAAGTGAGGCAAGGAGGTAGATGTGGGTTCATTTAGATAGATTTGAATATGTGAACTTTTATATCTGAGTAAAAAAAAATTTTATATCAAATATCTTATCCCAGGAAGCTGTGAAACTCTAGGAAGGATGTATAGATCTGTACAACCTATGACCTCCAAGAGAATCATCAAACTGGTATAAGATTTTATAAATATCTAATGCAATTCAAAATGTTATGGGACATCTTGTTTAGTAGATACAGAACATCAGTTTTGCAAGATGAAAGTTCTAGCAATTGGTTGCACAATAATGTACCTTATGTTTAACATTACTGAACTGTACATTTAAAATGGTTATGATTGTATATTTGATAGATATTTTACAACAATTAAAATTACATTTAAAATATAGCACTTCAGTTGTCCCAGACAGTTGGAAGAGGTGGTCTCTGAGTCAACTCCACAAGGACAGCTTTGAGGGAACAAGAGCTGCTAACTCTCTGTCCTGGGCCTTTCATGTACTTAACACTCCCTCAACCTTACCCAGTAATAGCAGCGTTCTCTGCAGTCTGACTCTGCAGTACAGGAGAAAGGCAGACTCCATTGCTTTACATTATTCTTTAAAAATCAGATGCCAGACTATTTCCACAGAATGTCCAAACCAAGAAGGAAAAAAAAGAAGTAAATTTAAATTTCTGTAATCACTTTTATTCATGTAGAGAAATGTTTAGAGCTTTATATAGTACCTAGAAAACTTCAATAAAGCAATGGACATCTTACAAATTTTGTAACTATGTAATTATGGTAGTCATCTTTTGAGTTTATAAAAATTAGAAATAGTTCCGGTATGTGACAATGGAATTAAAAGCATAACAACAACAGCTATCATCTACTAAATACTTAGTGTCTTTTGAAAAGAAAGAAAAAAGTGTTCTTAATTTTTTTTATAAATAAAAGGGCTTATGAAGTTCATGTCTAAGCCAGTAACAGTTCACAGCACCCCTTCTTCTGTTCTCAACATGAGCCGATGCTGGCCATACGGCTACCGTGCCAGTCTAATCAGTTGCAGAATGGAAAGGAAAAGGTTGATGATGTCCAAGTAGATCTCCAGGGCAGCAAAAACATACTCTTCAGGGTCCAGCTCAGAATGGCGCCCTCCTACCATGAGCTGCACATCCATCACCATGTACTTGAAGAAAAAGAAGAATTATCAAGTAAGTGTCCTAAATAATTTGGAAAAATTGTTTTAGCTTCAAGAAAAATGTAGAAAGTAGTTTTCGGCTGAATGTGTTACTCTTATAGCCTCAATCACATTGAGGTTCTCAAGTTTGTACTCTTTAAAAGCAAGTTCCTCGTCCTCCTGAAGCTTGTGGGACCAAATCTGAGCTTCCCTTTCTTTTCCAAATTCAAAACACCTTTGTATCTTTAGTCAGTGATGTGGACCAGATGGGCAAACTATAAAATGCCTGTTTGTGATTTTTGTCCATGTTCTTGTTAAACAAAGGGTCAAAATAAATATGGTTTGGGTCACTTAGATTCACATAGATTAATAACTCTTTGATAGCAAACCTTGCTCTTTGGGACAGCTTTGTTATGAGTGCTGTATATCCAAAGTAGAACGAGGAGAAGGGCCTCCTATGTGGTTGAAAAACCCCTGAAAGAAACACTTTGGTTCAGATGAAGTAGGTAAAACATCAAGATGAAAAAAGGGAGGGCTCCCTCCTCCTCCTCACGTTCATTGGGAAACCAGCAGCCCCAGGCAGCCTGGGTACACTGGAGGGAGGGAAATGACGGGCGCGGTCACCCATATCCAGAAACTGGACTAGAACTCCAGGGCTGTCAGGCAGCGTCCGTCGGACAATCCAACTAACACCAGCATGACACAGACAGAGACTTCTTGGGGTTTGAGAGATTTTCTGAAATCCACTTTCAACCAATATCCATTTCAGTGGCACGTATCCCAAGAGATTCACTGTCTCTCTGACTCCTTGCTCCCGTGTGGGCATACAAGAATGAGGAAGATGGGAGGGAAGGAACAGGATGAAAGTCACTGAACACACCCCAGGCAGTCTCATTCTGGGGTCATGACACTCTCTTGCAATGTGGGAATAGTGTGGTTGGGGTAGGCAAGATTAAACTGAGCCTGGAGAAGGGAATGACAGCAGTAGCAACACAGAAGGGCATGAGACATGAGTCTGGAGCCTCATCTGAACTGCTAAGTTCCTTCCTCACCTTTCTCCCTCAGTCTCATCCCAGCACCTCTGGAAGGATCAGCAGCGAGGGTGAGCAACCATCATGATTTCTGGGTCCTCAGAAACTCCTTAGTTGGGGAATTTGATCACCCGAAAGGCCCCCTGGGGGCTGAGGATTCCACTTTGCTCTCACCTCCGTCTATCACCCTGGAGTCCTAACTTCTGTGAAGAGCTCTCTTCTTAACCATGTCCTAGACATGGCCTGGGTGGTTAAGAACGTGGCTTCTCAGGAGAGGTTAACATGTGAGAGCAAACAGGACAGTGGGAGAGAAAGAGGAGCAGTGTCCATCATCCAAGACAAGCCACAGGGAAGTGCTGGGGATTCAGCGCCCGCAGGACCCCCTGAAAGCGTGGCACTCTCTGCCTCACCCCTTCACAACTCTGGTGGTTAAAAGGCACCAAACACATGGTTCCCTCCTCCTGTTACTCATTGTTGAGTGCTCTGCCTGAGCCTGCAAGAGAGTTTTTGCTCTGCCTGCAAACAGGGAACAGAACATCAACAGACTTTTGCACAGAAATAGACAGTGTCTAAAACGGACCGAGAGACATAGCAGCAAGCAGCAACACACAAAGGCTGAGTGCACAGGAGTAAAGTAAGAGGGGCACACATCAGGCTCTTTTAAAATAGTCAAAACGAGAAAACTGAAATGTTAATCTCTTGGTATAAATTTTTCCAACATCTAAAAGACACAACACAATTCCAACAACAACACAAAGGAATGCAATGTAGCAAAACATAGATAGTTTTAATGCTTGATGCTAATATATAGGGCTTATTATACTATTCTGTTTCTGGGATGTACAAAAATCTTCAAATTAATTTTTTTTCTTTAAAAACCATAGGAGATTAAGAGTATAGCTCAATGCTTGGCATGCTCGAGGCCCTGGGTTCAATCCCAAACACTGACAAATAAGTAAATATACAATAAAAACCCCAAAAGAGGTAACCCAATAAATGTGTAAAAATGGGATACCATAGTCCTTAAACTGAGTGAGTTAGACGTAGGCCTGCTAATAGATGGAGACCATAACTTCTTAAGAGAAAAGGCCAACACAGAATATTGCATATAGTATGTGTACATTAGTGTCAGAAGAACTGGTGCACACGTGTGAAGAAATCCTGCAAGGATTCCCAGAACTGCTAACAGTGGTTACTTCTGAGGAAGAGCAATAAGAGGAAGACTTTGAGACTCATTTTGTAATTTTCTATGTCATCTGAATTTTAAGATGTGCATTATTACTTTTTAAATAAAATATTCTTTAAAATAGTTGTAAAGCTTTGACAGCAAGATATGGGACTAAAAGGAAACAAAGAGATTCCTAGACGCATCTGTAGTGACCTCTGCCATTTCCCTGGAAGTTCCTGTTGTGAAAGAATAGAAATGAGACAATAGTCTGGAGGGGAAGATGAATCTGCAGCCTGCTGTAGTAGGCTTTGTAGTTTACGAATAATCTTTCATTCTCTTAAACATTGCCTCTTTCAAGAAAAGCGATGTTCCATAGGATGGGACAATCATCCGGGTTTCTTGGGGGTGACTGTTTTAGGAGGCAGCACACTGCTGGACACTTTCTAGTGCATTACGACTGCAGGTGACTAATCCACTTTCCTCATCAGGGAGGGAGAAATGGACTTACCATGGAGAACACCAGGGTTCCCAGTGCAGCATACAACAGGTGCAGCCACTGCAGAAAGAAACAGTTGGGTCGTAAGGAGGCGATCTAGAGTGACCAAAGGGCTTACTTACGTCACTGCTAACAGATAATGACCCAGTATGGAGAAAGTCAGATCTGTGGGGAAATTAACCTTTTCCCGAACACTCAATTCCAATAAGCGAGCGCAGGAAAGCTAACATTGTGCACGCCAAATAATACTCATCAAATGAGGGAAGTGTTTAACGTCTGGCAGGGAAGGGCAGGGAGAATGTATTAGACATGCTGCCCTTTTTGCCCCATTCAGAGGGCCCTTCTGGAGAATCTGCCCTCTCTCAGGGGGCGGAACAGGCATCCCTGGGAGTACAGGGACCTCATCTGAACTGCTAAATTCCTTCTCCACCTTTCTCCCTAGGTCTCATCCCAGCACCTTTGGAAGATGAGCAGCTAGGGTGAGCAACCATTCTGATTTCTGGGTCCTCAAAAACTCCTTGGTTGGGGAATTTGATGACCCTAGAGGAGGGTGTGGTGAGAAGGAGAAGACACTCACTCTAAAAACAGCAAGACCCGACTGATCAGGAACCTCAGTGCCGTGACGAGGAGAGGCTCTGGGCCTTTACCTCACACTGGTCAGCCTGCGATCTGTTCCTCGGAACAAAACATCCCCAGGCAGGCTACAGGACTAATCTAAATTCCCAAGGGCTTGACTCACATGGAAAGAGGGTAAGGAAGAGTGTACAACACCTGAGAAAAATACGGCACAAATTCCTCAGGAGGAGGAAGAAAGGGAGAAAGCTGTTCCTGAGAGAGTCAGGCAGAGCACTCTGCTAGGCAGGAGGTGCTTGGTGAAGAAGGAAGATGGGGAGTCAGTAGCCGGGGCGGGGGGCGGGGTGTGGGCAACACTTCAGGACTGAGCTCAGGCAATAATGCCTGACACTGAAGTCGAGAGGATTCGAAACTGCCCAAGCCAACCACAAGGACCTGGGACAAGACTCCACCAAAATCTCCCATTTAAACCTGTGTGTGATATTAGAGATTGTAGATTACCTGTAAAAGGAAATTTAGATTGGAAACCAGGTCAATCTATAGTAAGAGATACTGTTTCTTAGCCACACATAAGTGATACTATACAGACCTATGGAATTCACCTAATAAATGTTTGTGGTATGATTACCACTATCTGTGTTACCCCTGTAATAATAAACAGAGAGCTGTGGCCTTTAAGACACACATTTGTGATGCTTTTGCATTTGTTCCCAAAACATAGATGCCACCTCCCTCCCCGTAAGATATGTGGTAATTCATACAGCTAGGTCAAGCTAGGCAGGACCTTTGGTTATGCGTTGGAGTTAGTGTAGCAAGCCCACCTGTTGCCAAAGAAATTCTTTGGTTTACAATTTAGAACCAACTGGCCTTGGTCACAGCCCCCAGGCCAGTCACCCCTCACTAGGGTGGGCTGAGGTCTCCACACAGGGGCCACTCACAGAAACCACGGGGCTAGGTCAAGACTCCTGTCCCCATGGCTGCCCCACAGTCAGTCCATAGACAGTGCAATCTGGACAAAAGATCTTGGGTGCTGGTGTCTCCATGCCACCTCTGCCCTTATCCCAGGGGAACCTTGTGAATTATTTCATCTCTCTGGGCCTCTCTATCTACAAAATAGATGAGATACGTACTTTTCAGGAATGTTGTGAGGGTCCCATGTGATGCCTGTGTGAAAAACACATAGGTCTATGTCTGATACCAAGTAACATTCCTGAATTGAAACATATCCAAATGTTAAATGGGTATCTCCATCTGCAAAAATATGTATTTTAATAAAAATATGCATTAAGATTTCAAAAATACTGTTAATGATTCTTTTGCTATTTTAAAATTTATATAAATGTGTGAGTTGAATCAGCTTGGGGAGGTTAGGGGTTTTCTTTTTTTTAAGAAAAAGGATATTTATCCTCTGGGCTGAAAAAGTTGGATTATGCTAGCAATGAATATAGTCAATGAATATATTCAAGAATTAAAAAAAAAACCACCTGGAATTGGTGGCACATGCCCATAATCCCAGCTCTCAAGAAGTTGAGGCAGGAGGATAACCACAAATTCAAGGCCAGCCTGGGTTGCATAGTGAGTTCAAGGCCAGCCTGAACTACCCAGCAAGACCTTGTCTCAAAAAAAAAAAAAAAAAAAGAGAATTAGACAAGGAACCTTGAGGCTGCTATTGGAAAGGTCTACTCCATAAAGATGAGTCAGGCCCATCCCTGCAAGTAGGTTCCCTCAAGGACCCCATGGGGTAGGACAGTTTAGTCTAGAGTCGGAGCTCAATACTCCCGCACTGGACTCCTGGTGAATGGCACTGTCCGATGACCCTGTGCGTTGGCCACTAGGATGGACCTCAGAGGCCTTCAACTACCAAGAGGGAGTTAATGACCACGAGCCCCAGGTGCTGGGCTATGCCACTCACTGCAGCTGGTCTTGCGCACTTCCCATCATTGGCCAGGAGCAGCAGGGCCCTTCCCAGGAGGCAGGGGATTAGGACCTTGCTGTCCCTCCATGAGGCCACATCACGTCCTGAATGTTCCAAATTTTCCTTCACTTTGGGTCAGGTATGCATCCCGGTCTGACACCTTGCTCCCCCTTTTCTCTCACGGACATGTCTCCTCTTAAAATCCTTTCATGCTTAGTCTCAATTCCATGTCTGCTTCTCAGAGGACCCAGACTAACATGGCCAGCATTTTAGCCATACTTTCAGCAATTCTCCGAGGGTTCCACATGAGTGCCCACTTACATATGATCGTACGAAGAGCATCAAAATTCCATAGATGATAAGTACGGATAAGAAAACAAATAGCACTCCGTTTAGCCAGGTAAAATCCCACTGAGGAAACAGAAACAGCACATAGCAACTCAGCATCTAGAAGGAATTTCAAGATGTCTAGAAATGAGTTTTATGCCCCAGAGCCAGAAACTGAACCACCGCTAAAAATTACCCCCGGCCAATTCAGACAACCACAGAAATTTATTAGTCCCAACCACTGAAAAATGCTACATAAAAGGTGCTATACTGACCACAATGCGCTTCAGGAGGAAGAAAAAAGGAGGAGCCACAAGTTGATCATTTTTGAAACTGGGTAATGGGTTCGTGAGGATTTATTATACTATTTTATTTTTGTGTTTATATAAAATGTGCTCTAATAAGAAGGTACTTTAAGATGTCAATTTGTATGACATAATGATTCATAATTTTAAGAACATACACATAGAAAACATTCTTGAATTGAAACATACCCAAATGTGAAATGGGTATCTCTATATACTTAAATATGTATATATTTTAATAAAAAGATGTATTAAGATTTCAAAAATATTGTTAATGATTCTTTTGCAATTTCAAAATTTATATAAATGTGTGAGTTAAATCAGCTTGGAGAAGTTAGGGTTTTTTTTTTTTTTTAAGAAAAAGGGTATTTATCCTCTGGGCTGAAAAAGTTGGACTATGCAGCAAAATAGGGGCCACGATATCCAAGACACCCAAATACTTTCTTGTATTTCCCCCTTGCCTCTCTTTAACACACAAAGAGTGTCATCCATGCACTCGCTCTCAGAGCCGCAGCACCCCCCGTCACCCTGGGAGAGGCCTGAGCAGGGTCCTGTTCTAGACCTGCTGATGTGACCACTCCAGCACGGGGGTCCTGGCCCTCCGGGGGACTCTGAAGCGCCAGAGACTGTCTAGAGCTATGCTGCTAGCTGTGGGTGGATATTGTGCAGCACTTGAAATGTGCCAGTCCCGATTGAGATGGGCTGTAAGGATAAAATACACACTAGATTCTGAATTTTTGACCAAAAATAGAATGTAAAATACTAATGTCTTTGTTACATGTTGAAACAATATTAAATATGTTTTGGGTTAAATCATGTTATTAAAATTAATTTCACCTTTTAATTTTAAAATGTGATTATTATCAAATTTATTTTTGAGACAGGTTCTCCATATGTGGTTCAGGCTGGCCTTGAACTCACTATGTAGCGTAGTTGGCCTCAAACTTGCAGTGATCCTCCTGCCTCAGCCTCCTGAGTGCTGGGATTAGAAGTGTGCACCACCAAGCCTAGCTTAGCAGATTTAAAATTAAGGGTAATGACTTTGACGTGTGGCTCACATTATAATTTTCTTGGACAGCCCAGGTATAGAGAGCAGTCAGTTTGGCCTAGGGCAGTGAAAGCTAAGACTTGCTCCACCTTGGCAGAAAGAAGAGGCCAGGTTAGTTCAGCTGGGGAGTGCTGAAGGGCCCGACCGGACCCAAGGTCATCAGGTTCTGAGTCACACCAGTGACTTCTTTCAGCCACAGAGCATGCTGTCACTCCAGGGACCCGGGGACCTCATCCTGGAACAGTGGTTCTTGGCAAAACCTCACACAAACCACACCCTCACCCTGCATTGAAGAGAAAAGCAGGCACATCAGGAGGCTGACCATTATGCACCCATGTGAAGCCGTTCAAGGGTGGGATCAGGTTCAATGTGAGCCAAACACACATTTAATTTCTCCCCTGCAAGTGGGCAGGTAGGGGTCAGGAGAGAATTCAGGTGCATCCTGTGGCCTTGTTTCCTCTGCAGCCTGTGAGTTGTGGAGAGAGTGAATTTTACAAACCCTCCATCGCATAACTGAATCAGGGGGAAAAATGCTTAGTTGAACAGTTCTGCACCTTTGAAAGTCAACCATACAAATGAGCTTTTTGAAAAAAGTATTCTGGCATATTAGAGGGTTTTAAATGGTGAAATGAATTTATCCTTGCTCACTGCGGAGATGCAGAACTCTGCAAATAGGTGGGTGTCTACAAACGCCCAGTTTTAAAATGGAAATACCCATCTGATGAGGAATTAAAGTTGAGGCCCTAATTTTTGGTAAAAATGCTAACGTGACCATTTAGCAGACCCTTCTGCCTGTCACTGCTTCCTTTTTCCACCAGGAAAGGATAAAATTCTGCACGTGCATAAGACCTCCCCCAAGACGTGTTCTAAACGATTTGGAAACCGCACTCTCTTCTGTTGACCAGGCCATCATTTACCAAAACAAAGTGGCCAGAATGAAAAGAAAGGGCTGCTGAGAATTCCACACCAAATATCAGGGAGCACCCCAGGGCTGGAGAGACTCTGAGGTCACCGTTAAAAAGAAACAGCCCCGAGCGCTGTGGTATTCTCTGGGGACTCTTGCATCTTTCAGCCGGGTGAGCAGCACAGCTTGATGATATTTAAACTCCCGCTATCAGGCAGGGCCCCAGCAGGGAACACGCTCAAATAGCACAGCTTGAGGAGTGTGTGTTTGTACATGAACCATCTACAAAAGTGTCTCCGGGGAACCGCACAGGTGAGTCTCAGCAGGCAGCAGAAGAGGCCCACGGGAAAGAGGAGAGCGAGTCCAGAAGGCTGAGGCAGGCTGGCCGCATTGAGACAGGCCAAGAATTTTTCTAAGGAACATAACCAAAGAGGAGCCTGTGGTGGAGGAAGCCATGCGAACAAGTATCTCTCCGCCCCCTCCCAGCTTCCCATCTCCAGCAGCGGCTCCCACAGACCCAAGCCCACAAGAAGCCAAACACAAGAAAGTGGTGGTGCACAAACCCGCAGGTCAGCAGAGCACGGGGAGGGTGTGGG
This sequence comes from Hystrix cristata, assembly GCA_004026905.1. Lineage (NCBI taxonomy): Eukaryota > Metazoa > Chordata > Mammalia > Rodentia > Hystricidae > Hystrix > Hystrix cristata. The sequence goes on from PVJO010002331.1 coordinate 121,333, forward strand.
GATGGGTCGGGAGGGACATAGGGACATATGTGGCACAAACCCTGGTGACAGTAATCTGCTTCAATAATACATACTTTTGTTTGTAGAGCAAATATAGTGAGTGCTAGTGTCACCAGAGTGGTTGCTGCCGTTGCCCACAACACTTCCTCGGCTCTATAGAAACTGCAATCAGAGACTGCAGTTATTGTTCAGACACATCCAAAGAGAAGCACACACAATGAAAAAATAAAAGTGTATCAAAGACTTACACTGATACAGTTCCTAGTAGCAGACCTTCAAGAAAAGTCTAAAAACAAAATTCACAATAAATCAGAAGCCTGCTTCTGGAGGCAGGAGGCTGAGACCCAGCGTCCAGAGGAGGTGCTGCGAGGTGTGTGCCTCTGGCTGGGTCTAGGGAGCAAGTGGGAGTGTGTCCAACCTCCAGTGTGCACAGGCGGCGGGGTGGGAACAATGGATCCCATCCACAGCATTCTCCCTAGGACCGACAAAATTATTTCATGAGGAAAGCTTTATTAGAACACGGTAGTAATGGGCTGGGGATTTAGCTCAGTGATTAAGGTGCTTGCCTTGCAAGCACAAGGGCCTGAGTTCCATCCCCGGCACCACAAAAAAAAAAAAAAAAGAACACGGTAGTAACTTTAACATCTTCAGGAAATTAAATGTGAAAGTAGTAAAAGTTCATTTGTGGACTGCGTCATCATTAATCAAATGAGGCCCTCACACGGTGTCTTCACATTTTATCACGACAGGATATGCTGTTTCTACTAACGCTTCATCCATGGTCTGGGCACTGACATGTTCCATAGTACCTGATGAGCATAAAATATTTCTTCAAACCACAGACCTGGGTGAGAATGGAGACATCTTCAGTGCCAGGAGATGGGGCCAAAGGGCAGCTGCCACCAGTGCATGGAGCTGCACCTGTAGGTGCCAACATGGGGGAGGGGGCTGCAGGACACCTACCACCCGAATGGAGCCAGCATGGCAGGCAGCATGGGGGAGAAGCGGGGGCTAAATGCTAGCGAGCAGGCCAGCCAGAGAGTGAGCCCAAGAAGGCACATGGCAGGCCCCCAGTCAGGCTTCAGACAGCACAGCTGTGGCACAAGGACACCAGCAGAGGCTACGGGGTGGAGATGTTCCTCAGTCCGCAGAAAGCTCTATCAGAGGACTCAAAGACTCAGCACTCCCCATCCATGGAAAGAGCCAAGAAAGAATCCTCTAGACTCTGGGGGCAGAAAGGAGGGCACGTCCTTACCAAAGCGCTGGATGACAGACTGGCTTTGAACTTCTCCAGCTGGCAACCAGAGGCAGGCTCAGAGCTAGAAAAGAACTGGAGCGTGGAAGGTCTGGATTTCCCAGACCTGGTGGGGGTGATCTTCTGGTTCTCTGCTTTGTTAAATTTATTGACTCAGGCTGTCCTCATCTCCAATAGGGAAAACAAGGGTATATCTGTTTCACGTGCACGTGCTATTCTAACAATATGCTTGCTCCCAACCTTCCTCACCAGGTATTTTCTTCCTTTACACCTAGTTCAAATGGTGCATATTTTCCCAGCTCTTGGAGCACATGAAAAGGGTGTGTGTGTGTGCGTGTGTGTGTTTGTAGTTAGGCAGACTGAGAGAACAGGAGACAGGAAAGAAAGAAGGAATGGTTCCAGGCTGGAAGATGCTGTCTGAGTCAAACCTGTCTGGTGAACATGGGTTCCAAGAGTCACAATGCCAAGGGACAAAAGCTGTCTGCAGTGAGTGTATTTTTCTGTTTTCTCTCAACTCCTTTTCCAAAATGGTTTTTCCCATATATTTCCTAACATGTGGATAAGACATTAAGTCTAGAAAATACAACTAATTCTTCAATGTATCTTGTCTTAAACTGTCACTTGCTTTGAGATAAAGGAGAAAAACTTCAGTTGAAGAGAGCTTCTTTGGACAGCAATAACTTACATCTCCTCTTATAGTAAACCTTGAAACCATTTCATATTTTAAAATAAAGAATTCAGCTGGGTGTGGTGGCAGCACACCTGTAATCCCAGCACTCGGGAGGCTGAGGCAGGAGAATTGCTGCAAATTCGAGGCCAGCCTGGACTACCTAGTGAGTTTAAGGCCAGCCCGGACTACATAGCAAGACCCTGTCTCAAAAAACTGAAACAAACAAACAAAAAATTCAAACATTTCTAAGAAAACAGCACTTACTCCTCCACAGCCCCCTCCCTCACTGCTTCTGCTTCAGGACCCTGGGTCTCTTCCCATGTCTGGCTTGTGGCCCCGCCCCCTCCTGAGTATACTCTGTGCTGTCAGGGGAGTAACTGGGCCACCCCTTGCTGGTCTGGACAATGAGCAAGGGACCCACCTCAGCTAAGAAAGGCTCCCCAGCTCTCTGACAACCAAGGAAGTATCCAGCTCTGGTGACAGAAAGGCAGCCTTCTCCAGCCTCAGGAGGAAGCTATTCCCCACAACATGTAAATCACAACAGACATTGCTGATATGGACACTCGGACTCACACGGCTGGTCATGTGTCCTTGCTCACTTCGACACTAGGGGGTAAGAACCAAATCTAGGGTCATGGCACTCAAGTGCATAGACCTCAATGCATTTTGCACACTCACCTACCCACTATGTTTGTTTTCCTACCCTATTTTTCCTCCTTTCAGATTTCTCCATCAGTTATCTTCTTATGTTACAGATGTTTGTGTAAGCAACCTCAAATATGAGTTGGAACCAGCTGAGGACTAAATCATCATGTGAAAGGATGGTCTACATTGCATGGAAGGAGACGCAAGTCCCATCCCCAGCACTGGCTGGCAGTATCATGAATCCCTCTGGGACGGCAGAGATGGGTCTAGATTTTCCAAAGAGCGGCAAAACACCCTAGCAATTGCTACCAGTGTGCTTCTGAGAGACCAAGGCCTCTGGGCAGTGAGAGTCCTGGCCTGACTGTAGAGTGAGAGATAGAGCTGGAGAAATGACTATCAGCTGCAGCCAAGTCCCTGAGGATGACCCTGGGGCCTTCCGGTGAGCTGAACCTGGAGCTGGTAAGTTCAGATTCTATTTAGGTTTAGGGAATCTAGCTCAGGTACCTGCTGAGAGCTGGCAGGATCCTGGGGTGCCCATGAGCAAGACAGAAAGAAAGGGGTACCGAATGACAGAGCAGGGCAGGCATGATGACACCTTGTGTGGGGAACACACTCCGGTGAGGCTCTGGGAGCCAGGAACCAGACTGGACCAGTGAGGAGAGCCAAGGACCCTCTCCGGCACCGGAAGAGCCCTGCTGAATTGAGAAAAAAGTTGTGGGGAGGAACCCAAGCTCAGAAATAGCTTTCGCTCCACAAGAGCTTGAAATAGGAATCAAATATGCTTTACAAAAATAAAGTTACATTTCTCGTTCCTGAGTTTGTAAGACAGATGTAGAATCCGTGCTCCCTAACAAAATGTGTGCATGTCATGCTTGGCAGAAGCCCCATGACAGTTAGGTTAACTGCTCTTGAAACAGCCCAGACTTGGGAATGGGGTTCCCCTGGGGGAGCCTCAGCAGAGGTGAGTCTGCCAGCGTGAGGAGTAGGCTGGGAGCTCCAGTTCTCAAACTCACTGAAAAGACAAGGGTACCTGCTTGTGGGTCGTTTCACTACTTCCTTGTCACCAGAATGCCCTCAAGAGAGCGTTGCGCAAATAACTCCTGTCTGCATTACTCCATGAGAAGAGTTTCCACCATAAGAGGAATGACTTTAACAAGGTGATGACCGTAGATTTCAGAGGCAAGCTAACGCAGCTGCTAACAAGATTTACTTACAAATGCTCCCAGGAGAATATAATTTGCTGGTACCGTCCGTCGGATGTTCCCACAGCAAGCAAGTATAATAAGTATAACAAAAAATGCCGGACTGCAGGATATATGAAAGTGTCTGTTATTTGCTATCAGTGATTATATCATATGAGATATATATATATAGTATATATGTACAAATATATCATTATAGGATATCTGGTAACTTTTTTCATTGCTACCTACAGCCTGTTTAAAACTTTTCATTTTAAAAATAATAAGATTCACAGGAAGTTGCAAAAAGATAGAAGGTTTCTGGGAAAATCTACACTCAGTTTTCTCCACTGATTGCAATTTATATTTGTATAGTACAATATCAAAACTAGTTATTTGATATTGGCAACATGCATATAGATAGTTCTTAAAACTAGATACATATAAACACTGCCACAATTAGAATTCAGAACCATCTCATAGCGGCACATCAACAAAGCCCTCTCTGGCGCTACCCGTTTCTGGTAACACGACCACACACACACCCAACCCTAGCTCCTGGCAAGCATTCATTTCTTTGCTTTATAATTGTTTTAAGAATATTATGCTTTTACTTTCTTTTAATAATAATAAAATCTCAGTGAATAGCTAGTAGAAAAACCATGTTTTTTTAAAATCAGTGATACTTACAAGAGCGCATGGATGAACCAGGGGTGTTTAATTACCCACTCTCCTAAATCTTTCCTGGTTGAAAAAAATTAATATAGTTTTACACAATAAAATAGTATATTTTTTAAAATAATGTAATATTTAAGTAGAAGTAAGAAAATATCATGAGAATGGGGAAAAGCAAATGATTAATAATGACTGATGGAGATGAAACAGTGAAACATTCTCCCTCTTGAAAGATAAACAGGCCAGGCTGGGGATATAGCTTAGTGGTAGAGAATACTCACCTAGCCTCCATGAGGCCCTAGGTTCAAATCCCCAGCACCAAGAACAAAAACACATACATAAAAAGATATTTTCATAAGTTGTAAAGTCTAATTGTGTAAGTTGTAAGTCAGATTTAAGTTGTAAATTTAAGTCAGTTTAAGTTGTAAGTCAAATTTAAATAAATACAAACACCTAATGAGGTTCGGTATTTTTAAAAATACCAACATTGATATGGGTAGAAAGTAAAATGAAACCGACTCATGTATTTGTTTCATAAACACAGATTTTTTTCATAGGATATGTTTAGATGGATCATAGTCCCTTGAATAATTTCTGAATTCAATAGTTTCAGCCTCCAACATCTCCATAACCTTGCTTTATCCTTTTAATCCAGTTTTATCTGTGAAAATAGCTCAGAGAAAATATAAAAGAAAAGAGTCACCAAAATAGGAGTTTAAAAAAAAAAAAGATACGGGCTTAGGAAATTAAAGTAAAATTCTCGAAATCTACCACCACCTTGGTCTAGGAGTTGCTTCAGGAAACAAACCTGTGGAAATATATCTTTTAGGGGCTGGGGAGTTAGCTCAGTGGTTAGAGTGCCTGCCTCACACACACAAGACCCTGAGTTCGATCCCCAGCACCAAAAAAAATATATATATATATATATATCTTTTATTAATGACTAAGGGAGAAAAAAGATAATTTTTAAATAACATTAAAACAAGCTGATTCATGAGACTTAACATGAATAACTTGACGTTTAATTCTACATCAGTAATGAAGACTTACCAGAAAACGAATGTGCCGATGATTGCAGCGGTGATGAACAACTGACTGGACAGGAGGAGGAACACTTTTGCGATGAAAGCTGGGGAGGGAGAAACACTATTTTAAAGACACAATTTTCGAAAGTAAGAATATAAATGTAATTACCTACTTCTGATACTTAATGAAAGATATTTTTCCCTCTTTTTTTTTTTCGACTGGAAAGGGTGTACTAGTTTATAGTCAGCCAATGGAATAAGAGCAAAAGCACAGCATTGCCCAATTAGAGAGTACTTGAGTCTTCCAAGCCACTCATAGAGGTGAACAGCTATGGAGAGGCCGAGGCCGGGGAAGCTCAGGGGTAGAGTTTGCCCACCAAGTGCAAAGCCCTGAGTTTGATCCCCAGCACCCTGCGAAAAAACAAACAAGCAAACAAAAGAATATTCAATTCAATTGTTAAAAGGTGTCTGATTGGAAACCTTACAGTTTATCTGTGGAAGCCCCAAAATTTCAAAGACAAATTCAGGGAGTTAATTTCTTACGATGCGCACCTGATCCTCTTAAGGACCGAAAATGATCTGAAAGCCTCAGGACGTGGTGGGTCCATCAACAGGACTCCAACTACACACTCACAGACGTCTGGGGCTCGAGAGATGGCCTTGGGCTGCAGAGAGTTTGCACAGATCTTCAGCCTCTTTTGTCGTCAGCCCTTAGCAACTTCCCCTTGTACTGACATAGGCAGAAACTAGCTAAACTGGAGATTTGGGAGTGAGACCCAAGAGCTCCAAGTGGGTGAGTCACCGAAGCAGAGCGCATGCTTGGAGCCTCTTCTTATTTCTTCCCCATGGGTTTTCCTGGGGCCCTCTGCCTATGGCACTGACAGTGAAAGTTGTCTTCTCTTTTTCTTTCTTTTTTTGGTGGCTTTATCACAATTTTAAAAGGAAAAAGAAATGAAATAATGCTGCTTAAAGTTAACACATAGGATTGTCATCTCTGTCCTTTTGCTGGGCAGTTTCTATGCACAAGAAGTATGAAAGTAAGAGTAGGACTGAGCTTTCCTGAGCAACATCCCGGAACACATATACTCAAATGCATGCTGCCTGCATGAAAACAGTCATTCAGCTAACATTATTTTAACATCTGATGTGTAACAAGGACTGTGAGAGAATAAATACTAATGTGACTCGGTTTCATAAGAATGAGCATGGAGATCAGTTGGAGACCTTAGTGTTTCTCCACAGAAGCCCCAACATTTCAAAGACAAACAAGAATTCCTGAATCTCCTGGACAGTTTGAGAGTCATTGGTTATGGGTTGCCCTATATCATGGTTCATGATGAAACATGAATAAGAAAAAACAAATACAAAATGACATCTTTCTGATAACTCACTCTGTGAAAACATTCTAAGAGAATATCTTTTCTTACAAAAGTTCTGTTTTTGTTTGCTGTTGCGGTACTAGGGGCTTGAACCCAGGACCTTTGCACTGAGCTACCCACCCAGCCCTCCTCCTTTTTAAATTTTAAACCACAGTGTCACTAGGTCACCAAATTGCCCAGGCTGGGCTTGAACTTGTGATCTTCCCGTTTCAGCCTCTCAGGGTGTTACTATTACAGGCATGAGGAACCACAGCCGGCAGGTAATTTCTTTCTTCTCACCTTTGCGGACAGAGCTGTCCGAGAATGGACCGGGGATAGTTTCACTGCTCTCCTCTGTGTTCCTGTCTTCTGAAATTTGTATCACAAAGATATTCGGTTGCTCAGCCTTTGGGTTTGGTTTTCGTTTAGTTTCCTTTGGCTGCCCAGCAGGTGCAGGCGCGGAGGGCTGGCCAGACTGAGACGCATCTTTGTCCGCTGCTTTCCGGACCAGGTGCTGGTGATCTCCAGAACTGAGGTCAATCGACACAGAGAGCTCCAAGTCCATTTCCCTGGAGGGCAAAAAACTGCTGTTCATGTCCTTATAACTTCATCTATATGACTTTAGCATCCTCACAACATTCCAGGGATAGTTTCCTAATTTTAACTGTCTTGGTTCAGTGCTTGCCAAGTTGGTGCTTAATAAATAATTATTAAATTAATAATGAACAAATATTCTAAGATAAGATGAAAGAGTCACATAATTTGTATTCTATTATAGAATTACAATTTTTATAAATTCATTCAGCAAGGAGTTAAAGAGGCCCAAGTATGGAAATTCCATCCTTGTCTCTGCCCACCAAGAGTTTACGTTTTGGAAAAGAAGATAATCTGATGAGCAGTAATCTGAAAGGCAATATAAGCGGATCAGGAATGCAGGAGAATGATGTGAGAGTCCTTCACAAAGTCTGGCAGGCAAGGAGTATAAGCAGTTTCCCAAAGCTCCCAGAAAAGGTGAGATCTAAACCATGGCTGGAGGTTGAGGCAGACGTTGGTCAGGTGTGGAGGCGAAAGAGTCAGGCGGAGGAGCCAGCCTGGACCAGGACTGGAGAAAGGAGAGAGAACAGGTTTCGGAAACTGAAAGAAGTTCATGTGCTTGGAGTAGGAACTTCAAGAGGGTAGTGGGGTTAAACGGAGGGCACCAGGAGTACACCACTTGGGGCCAGCAGCCCCCCCTAAGCAGCCTGGACTTCATCCTGAAAGCTGTGGGTCCCCCAGTGACGTCTACGCCTTAATCCTCAGAACCTGTGAACATTATCTTCCATGTCGAAAGAAAAATTGAAGATGCAATTAAGGGCTTTGAGATGGGGAGACAATTAGGAGTCCACCAGATCACAAGAGTTCTTATGATCATACTTAGAAGAGGGATTCAGGAGAGACTGAGTCGGAGAAGGCAATGAGAGTAATAAAGGAGTTGTCTTTGGAGATGGAGGAAGGCGCTATGAACCAAGGAATGTAGGTGGCCTCTAGAAGGTAGAAAAGCGAAGGAAACGAATTTCCTCCGAAAGCCCTCGGACATGAATGCAGCCCTGCCAGTGAAACTAATTCTGGACTCCTGACCTGTAGAACTTTAAGATACTGAATCGTTTTAAGGCATTAATTTATGATGATGTGTAGAAGCAGCAGCAGGAAACTAACCCAACTGGCAATCACTGAAAGTTTTCAAGCATGGAGCCACGGGGACCCAACTAGAAAGATCACACTAGGTCTAGTGTAGAGAATGGACAGAGTAAAACTGAGTGGAAGCCAAGAGAGAAGAAAGGAGGGCAGGCTGTGCCACAGCACTGTAGCCAGAATACAGTTGTTAGAAAACCTCTACTCGATGGACAATGGCAAAGGAAAAGTATCCCCCTCCTCTCGTGGGGAACATGTAGACGGAGGCAAGCCCTTTGCTGCGGCTTCCGGTCCACAAAGAGAGCCGGGGGACGATAAGAAGAAAACTGAGAAGAGGCAGAGGCTCAGACATTCCGGCGGCCAGGTGAGAGTGGCATAAATGGGAGGGCTGAACAAAATGCCAGGCTTCTGGAGAAGCAGGTGCGGTCTGATAAACATTTTCCTTCTCCTCTAAGGAATCTCTAAATTTTACAAGATTTATTAGGATTTTTTTTCAGTTCTTGAAACCGTAATTCTGAAGTTCATCAGAAAGAGTAAATGTCCAAAAAATTTTGAAAAAGAATAGAGAAAAAAATTGCAAAAGAAAGATTGTGGGAGAAAGGGTGTGATTTACTTTACCAGAAACCAAAATGTCATAAAGTTATATAATTAAAACTATTCTATATCATGAAAATAGATACATAGATCAACGGAATAGAAGAGACTAAAAAGCAAACTGATGTATATATGAGAATTTAAAATTTGCTACAGGTAGAATTTCAAATTATCATTCCATGGTGTGGGAACAATTAGCTATTCAACTTGGAAAACAAAATAAGTTTAATAGGTATTTTGCATGTTATATAAAAATACTCCAGTTGGATTTATAGTTTATATTATCATATATAATAATAACCATAAACATTCTGCAAAAACTACTTATGTAAGCCTTTGTAAGAATGATACCATAAAAGAAATGCTTGGCAGATTTGGGGTACAGGAACACTTTAGATACCATGACAAAAAATCTGAAATGCAAAATGGTAAAAACATTTGTAATGTTTACTAAACTGTAAAAAAGACTTTAATGGGGAAAATATGGACAACCCAGTAAAAAGATAAGAACATGAATAGGAAATTCACAAAGAAAATTTAAATCTTGGGAGATGATACCTCACAGGTGAACAAAGAACTATGGGTAAAAACAACAGTGAAATGCCATTTTTTGAATTTTTTGAAGATTGGCAAAGATTATAAAGCCAATTCTCAGAATCACAAGAATATAAAGAAATAGATGATCCAGGGCCACAATATGACTTCCGTGTGGCCCACATGCATTTGACCTCATGGGTTCTCTCTTCCAGAAAAAATTAAGTACATTGTATTATAAATAATTCCAACAATTTAATATATTCAAATTATAAAAATTCAATATTTTATTTTTGAAATGATCTTTTATGATTATATTATTGTAAGTATGAATATTTTAGTCTAGATTCATTATACATTAGATATGCATTATTATATTGATTTTTTTCTCCAGATTTTAAACAAAATGAAAATGTTTTCATAGTCCACAAAACACTTTAGGCCCCAGACACTAGGCCTACTGAGCCTCAGAATAAGTCAGTCTGGGGTATCTCACAGCAGTATAAACTTGAGCAATTAAGTAGCATCTACCAGAATTCACTACTTTAGAATCAATATTTATGTTTTTAGGAATTTATCCCATAAACATGCACAAATAAGCAGAGATTCATATGAAAGGAAGTTCATTGTATCAATTGTTATTTATAGTTAATATCTATCGGTGAGGGAATAAATTAATTTTGACACAGAAAAAGTAGATATATAGATAGATATGGATCAGTGTGGAAAGTTCACTGTGATAACTCTGAATTTACTAAGTAAGAATAGAGAAATTGGGTTGGGGATTTAGCTCAGTGGTAGAGTGCTTGCCTAGCAAGCGCAAGGCCCTGAGTTCGATCTGCTGCACCCTCCACAAAAAAGGAATAGGGAAATTATTTAGCAAGATTATACTTCACACACACACTTCTGGAGACTGGAAAGTTGTGCTACAAACTGTTCACATGGTTATCTGTGACACAGCAGAGTTGGGGGATACATTCTCAATTGTATGAATTTTTACAATGAAAATGTATTACTTAAAGTGATAATAAATATATTCACATTTTGAAGAGAAAAAGAAATACTTCTCCTTTTTTATGACTTCGGGAGCCCCTCTGAGAAAGCAGCCTCCACACAAAGCTGAACAGCACCAAAAGATCCTCAGATACCACGCTGGTTTCCTCCCCAGTGCCCTGCAAATCAGAAGACGGAGAGGCAGCAAGATTTTTAAAGCATTTAAAAACAAAAATCAGCAAAACCCAAAGGCAGTTGATTTTTTTGCGTGAAGCCACAGTCACGTAGTGCCTGAGCCACAAATGAAGCTCTCCCCTCGTGCTCCCGAGTCAGCAGTCATCCACAGGGTGGGCAGGTACTGCAGGCAGAAGCAAAGTTCCGGCGACAGTTGGAGGAGCGGCAGTTGGGGCGCAGGGTGGGGATGGGCTCCCGCTCCCTGGGACGGGGGCTCTAAAGTCAAGTCGTTGCCAAGCCTGCGGCTGACCAAGGCACTCAGGGAGGCCGATCTCTGTGCCTGGACACCAATTCTACATCACAGGGAAGAGGCTCTGTCCACTTCCAAGTGGTGTCCCCCTCACCATGTCATCACTTTCTTCCCAGCAAGAATAAGATGCTCATGGGACTTCATAGGAGGCACCCTCCCAGGATCCTGCACAATTATTTCAAATAAGTAAGATTTGCCCACCGTAAAGTAGGCATTGGACTTTCTGGTGGGTAACGACGGTTGTGCTTCTTACAGGATAGGGAGACTCCTGCTTGCAGGCTGCAGGGCCCGATTCAGGCTGCCTGGTGAGAGAAGTCGGACAATGAGGTGGGACACAGCCAGCAAGGGTCCCTCCTCCCTGGGAGAATGGGAGACTCGGAGGGGAAAGGGAGTGGAAACCTGTCCTAAGTGGAGCAGCTGCTGAGACCAGGCTGAGTATTAACCCAGTCATTAAACTGTGAACCAGGCAGAGAGGACACCCGAGCCCAGGCGTGGGGCTGTATCAGCTCAGGATCACTAGAGGGACAGAGTTGATATAAATACACAGACACGGTGGGAAGTTTGGAGACGGGAGTCCAAAGGTGATGGCCAAGACTGGAGCTCCCCTGAAGAAGTGAAGCAAGACTTCCTTCATCTTTCCTTTTTTGTCCCATCCAGGCTAGGAGCCTATTGGTTGGTGCCGCCCACATCATTAGTGGATCTTCCCTCTTCAGTAAGGCACTCTGCAGACGCACCCAGAACTGTGTGAAACTAATCTGCTAGGTATTTCCTCTTCAAGTTGGCACCACAATTAACCATCACAGGTGCCAACCGTGGGGTGCCCTCTACACAAATTTGTCTCGTTAGGGTCTGACACAGAAGGTGAGAAGACAGGCCTGCAGTGGAGACTGAGAGGTCACACCTGCCTGGACTCTGTTCCTTGAAACCTCTTGCTTTCGTGGCTCTTGCTCAGTCTCTCCGCCCAGCCCTCAGTCTTTCTCACTAGTTTGTGAACATTAGCAGTCAACCTGAGTAAATTATAGTTTCCCCCTAAATGCAGTTAAAACGATTTCCATGACTGGACGTCAGGAGTATAACTGATGACCTGACCACAGTTTGGTCAAAAGAAGTACTTCCTCCTCCTTCTTTCTTATCAGCGTCAAAGTTCACAGGAACCAGGCACTTATTAGATGTGATAGTCGCTTACTGCCTCCCGTGTACTGACTCGCCGGCCCCTCACATCCCCCGCATGAGGCGGGTCTCTTGTTATCTCGCTGGACAGAAGTTTGATGGGAACGGAGATCCACGGCGGGCTCTCCTGACGGCAGAGGCGGGAGTGTGAGCGGTCAAGGAGCCCTCTGTCTTCTCATTCACAACAAGAAGTGAAATGCAGCGAATTTATCTCTCAATATGCCTGTATTTATGCACTTGATCTTCTTTTAAATTTTGAGACTATTAATAAATGTGACATGCAACATTTAAATCACACAAATGAGACCATAGGCTGATGCTGACAATCCTCTGGGGAATTCAGCTTATTCCTTTGTCTTAGCGTAAAGTTTTACGACCTTGGGAGGTATCACAATTTACACACTACCACCACCACGACTTTCTCAGACGCCCCACAGGGAACCCCACTTATCTCTGTGTGCTCCAACGAACCCTCCCTCTGGCTGCAGGGTGCATATCTCTTACTGTGTCTGAATGTGTTCTCCAAACACATGTGCTGAAACTTGCTCACCATTGTGATGGTACTAAGAGGTAGAGTCTCCAGGAGGTGTTTAGTTATGAGGGTGAAGGCCCTGTGAACAGGATTAACAACGCTTTAAAAGGGTAGAAGGAACTATCTTGAGCCTCTGCCCTTTCACTGGGTGAGAACACCAACGCGGCCATCCATGAGGATAACTGCTCACACTTTATTTTGGATTTCCCTGCCTCTAGAACATTAATAAATAAATTTATGAGCCAGGCATGGTGGTGCATGCCTGTAATCCCAGCATTTGGGAGGCTGAGGCAGGAGGATAGCTGCACATTCGAGGCCACATAGTGAGAGCTACATAGTGAGACGCTGTCTCAAAAAAAAAAAAAGAAATATAGTTCTATTCTTTATAAATTACCTAGTCTCAAGTAATCTGTTACAGAAGGACAAATGGACTAAGACATCACGTCAGTCTGAGATCCCTTCGCTGGCACCTCAGGGAGCCGTGGCCTGGCCACTGTGGCTCATGCTCTTCCTGAGACAAAGCTGAGGGAAGAGGCACCAGGTGGGAGCCGTTACTGATGGTGCCTTCTCGAGTCTTCCTCTACTCATTTCCCTCACCTCTCACCCTGACCCCCTAGTTACCTTCCTAGCCAGGTCATCCATGTTGTCCCCACAACTCAGAGCCATGCTCTATTCTGACATCTGTGTGAGAGGCCTGCAGGACTGAGACCTGCTGCTTGGCGGAGCCTCACTCCCTGAATTAGAGCCACACGCCAAGCACAGCACCAGACGACGCTCCACAAGGCCCTGAGGTGGCCACTGTCACCCCTGCTTTTCGGAGGAGGAACTGAGCTCCGCGGAGGAGGGCCGCTGCCATCCCTGAACCAGGGGCTGCCCCCTGTGTACCCATCTCCTGTGGGGAGAGGAGGTTTCAGGGCCAAAAATTTCCTTCTTCTCCATTTGATACTTTGTCTTTTTTTTTTTTTTTAAATAAAGGTAATGCATGCATGTGGTGCAAAAAATGTCACCAATACAAAAGGGTGCAAAATGAAAAAACAATCCCCCTCCCAACCACAATATCGATATCAGTTTGTTAACTGTCTTTATAGTTCTAATGCCTAAAACATGTGTACAACACATAGAACATTTTAATTTACACAAAGTGATTTTATTCAACACACTATTCTATAGATTGCTTTTTTCTCTCTTAATAATACCTGAGATTTTTTGCATGCCAGCACATATAAGAGCCTCCAAATGTCTCCTGTTTCACTCAAAATTAAGTCCAATGTTCTTATTTTGGCTGAAATATCCTGATGCTAAACCCTCAATCAAAATATTAGTAACCCAAACACAATATGGAAAAAGGGTTATACATACAAGCAACTTGGGTTCGTTCCAAGAGCTGCAGAGTTCGTTTAACATTTAAAAAATCTGTGTAACATAATTATTAATAAAGATGAAAAAGTATTATGATGCTCTCACAGAAAAAAAGCACTTAATAAAATTGTACACATTTATGATAGATATACGGATAGAGTGAATGTCCTTTAGCTGACAAAAGGAATTTACAAAATCTTTAGAGGTCAGTATAGTGATTGTTTCTGGATAAAGGACAAGAGGGGAGATTTTGCAACAAGTTATCTTTATTTCTAGATTTGGTTACCTGAGTGTGGTTACTTTGTGACGACTGAACTGTACACATGAGTTGGGTGATTTACAGTATGTGTATTGTACTCTAAAAGGTTGTAAAAAATTTATAAGGAAAAAAGTGTCTCTCTTCCTGATGATCTCAGAAGGGTAGAGGGTACAGGAGAGAGTACACAGGTGAGAAGAGGAGGAAGAACTGAGAAGCAGGGTGTCAAGTAAGTAGCCACCTGATTATCCCCCTCACCAGGGTGGTGTCTTGTGGTAAGGAGGAAGCTAGTGAGCCAGAGGCCAAAGTTTTCAATGAACGAGAGGGAATAAATCGGAGCTAAGGTGCAAAGAAAGGTACACATTGTTAGAGGAGGGATGCACCAGGAAACGAGATTTAGTACCTCGATTCCCTCAGAGAGTGCATCTTAGGGGAAGAAAAATTCCCTTCTACCTGCTTAGGTTTTGAGGCAGGGACTGAGAATGAAACATACAACAAATTATCAGGGAAAAAACCCCTCAGAAATATTATTACATCTGCATGCACAGGAGTCTTTTTGAATGAAAATGAAGGACTGGGAGTCTAGTTCTATGCAAGGCCCTGGTTCAGGCCCCAATACTGCAATACATACATACATACAAACAATAAAAAAGAGACAAAAAAGAAAAATGAAGACCAACTGGAGCTGTCAGGTCTCACTGCTTATATACCCTTTTAAACAAAGCACGACAAATTGTGGAGATGTGACAAGGGCGTGGGCTAGGACTGGTTAATTGACTGACTAGGAAATATATGGAGGACATTAATGGAAGGTAAGGGTTATATGTTTGTTTGTTTTACAAGTTTTAATAAGACTTTCTCTGCAGATTCACTTTTTTTTTTTAACAGGGTCTCCGCTAATTGGCTAATTTGCCCAGGATAATCTGGAACTTTCGATCCACTTGCCTCAGCCTCCCAGAGTTACAAGCCTGCAACCACTTTTCTAGTTGGCCTTAATCCCTGTAACACTCCTGGAAAGTTACTTTGTTTTACTGTCGAGAAACTTAGATTTAAGGCCACAGTGATCGAGCCACAGCCCAGAGCAGTGGCCATGACGGCAGCCAGCCCAAATCTCAATCACCAGTTAAAACTGGGACGATATCTTGTTCCAAGGTTGTCATAAATACTACATGAGACTTTGTGATATCATAGGCGTTCAACACAGGTCTCCTCTTCCCCCAACATAGTCATCAAGATCTCTCCAAGGTCGCCAAGTCTGGGAAATTCGGAATTCTCAGAAGGGCGGGCAAAGCCACTGCTGCTGGTGATATGAGAGGTGCTGGAACCGACTAGTGACATTAACAGGGGCCACCTGGCTCCTCACAATGACTTGGACTAGGCCGCCTGTCTGCTTTCGGGGGTGGTGCTGTGACTGCAGACCCTCTCAGGGGACCCTCGGGTCACAACCGCTCATCTCCCCAGGACTCTAACCCAGCATTTGCCTTTCCACGTCACCCGCGGTGTGCGTTGGGAGGCCACAAGATACACCCTGGCTCATCCCCAAGCGGCTCACAGACGTGTGCCTGAGAGCTTAGGCCTTCAGATCTCTCCAGTTTTAAAATTTTTTTTGATTAAAAAAATTTTTTCTTACCAACAACATGTATTGGTATATTGTATACATAATGAGTACATTCATCATGGTTAATTTGGACCTTGTACATGCTCTATCTTGGTTCCCCCCTCTACCCCACCCCTGCCTTCTATCCCCCCACCCAAACAAATACATAGATCTCTCCCTTTTAACTCCTAGTGCATGAACAGCCACGGGCGTAGCACACAGGAACAAAAGTACTGGGTGGAGAGTTCCAAACTAGAATTTTTAAAGAGTGCAGGAGTCCTGAGTAGGATTGCCAGATTTAGCAAACAAATACACAAGATACTCAGCTGAACATGGATTTCAGAGACACGATTATCACAAGGGATACACTCTTACTAAATAATTGTGCGTTGTTAATCTGGAATTCAAATTTCACCAGGCATCCCGATTTCACCCGGTGAAGTCCAGGTCTTAAGAGACTAGAAATTTTGACAGCCGCTCCCCCAGGCGGTAGCCCATTGAACTGCAGCGAGCTCCAAGTATTTCGGCGGCACTTCCGGTCAGGCGGTGGGCTGCGGGCGCAGGGCCCGCCCATCGCCGGAAGTGCCCGGGCCGGTGGCCCGGCTCGGCTCGCTTGCTGGCCCGCGTCGTCCGCCGTCCCGTGGGCTGTCCCGGTCTAGTGCTGGGCGCGGGCCCGCGCAACCCGCTTCCCTCCTCCAGGGGGCAGCGGTGTGGCCCGGCACCTGGCGGACGGCCCTCGTCCTCGCCCTCGGCCTCGCCGCTCTTCTCTTAACAGCCGGAGTGGCGGGCCGACCAGTGGGCGGCCGGGACAGGCGGCCGCCATTCCCGTGTCGCTGCGCCCGCGCGGGCCGCCCGAGCCGGCCACCATGCCGCTGGGCCTGAAGCCCACCTGCAGCGGCTGCAAGACCACGTCGTCCTCCATGTGGAAGAAAGGCCCGCAGGGCGAGATCCTCTGCCACCACTGCACGGGCCGGGGCGGCGCGGGCGGCGGGGGCGGCGGCTCGGGGGCGGCCGGGGGGCCGGGGGGCGGCGGAGGCGGCTTCAGCGCGGCGACCTTCGCCAGCACCTCGGCCGCTCCTGCGCAGAGCAACGGGGGCGGGGGCGGCAAGCAGGTGAGCGCGGCAGGCGGGCGGGGGCCCGCTGGGGCCGGACACCCTTCCCGCCCCGGGGCATCAGGGCCGTGTCCCCGAGCACCTTTCCGTCGTGGGAAAGCAGCGCATCGAAGCCCTGTAGAAGTCCCCCTCTGTGACAGTAGATTCAGTGGCAGCTGGATATCGGCATATTGCTCGTTTAACACCGCCGAAAACAGGATCAAGCCACATGTCATAGTAACACACCTTCTCCGTTATGTTTGATTTAAATAATTATGTCGTTTGAAATGGCATAACTATTCCGTTGTCGGAGGTGCTGTAACCTGAAGTTAATGGTTTTTTTCTCAGTGCCAAATGAAATAAATCCATAGTTCCGGCCTTGGCCTAGATCGCTTCGTATCCTCTGCCTGCTCTAAGCAGCTCACACCCTTTTGAGGCTCTGGAGCTGCTTGTGTGGGTTCCCTGGCTTGACTTAGCTCTTTATTTTTAAATATTCTTCCAGAATGTGCACCGTGGGAGCCTTGTAAGATGGCTGTATCAGGACAGCAACCTATCTACAGTTTTTCTGTCTTTTTGTTCTCTTAATTGTTTATATACAGAGTAAGCAGGAAATTCACAGGCGGTCTGCACGGCTCAGAAACACCAAATACAAATCTGCTCCAGCTGCTGAAAAGAAAGTTTCCACCAAAGGAAAAGGAAGAAGACATATTTTTAAACTGAAAAATGTAAGATCATTGTGGCCCATGCTGTTCTGTAATGGGGTGTGTGTGTGTGTAAAATGTGTCCTCTGCTGCCTTTGTTTCTCACCATTGAACGTGAACGCTGCTCTGGGAGCCCTTCTGCGCTATAATGCTAATAATATACTTTCTCCTTTTTGATGTATTTTTTTCTTCTGGGAAAAATGTTCAAAAGAAACATCAACCTTGAACACATTTTATCAGATAAGTCTATGCAAAGGAAGAGATTATGATTCTCGAGGTGGCTGAGTACACTAGGAAAATGTTTACTTTATCCTTTTAAAGATCCAAGTAAATACTGGAACTCATTTATGTATCTGTTTGTTTTAGCTACAGAAAATGTATCTTTTGATGCACTGTGACGAATTTGACACATAGTGATGAATCAAAATTGTTCCTAAATCTTTACTTCCTCCTTTGCTGCACAAAATGGAGAAGAGTGTTGAAAAGCCTATGCTGGAGGTAGTCAAAAGTGCATTTCTGTTGCAGTACGTTTTATTTTTTGTAAACACAAGGGGAACAATGGAAAATTATAGGTTTTTTTTTTTTAAACCTTCAATATGATACTTACTTCAGAACAGGAATGCCTCATGCACCAATACAAGCATTTCTGAAGTTGGGTATTTTCACTGCCAAAACCCAGGGGGTCCTATGCTGAGTGCTTCTGCAGATTGTGAATTCTTAATAAGAGTAATGGCTCATAATTTAAGATTTTTCTAATTTAGGTTTTTTTGGGGGGTAGGGTGCTGGAGATCGAACTCAGGGCCTTGCACTTGCTGGGCAAGTGCCGTACCACTGAGCTAAATCCCCAGCCCCTGATTTAGTTTTCTTAAAATGAGGTGTTCTTTGACTGGACAACACATAAGTAAGTGCGTATATTTATATCAGTGGCATGTTTTCCTTTTTGTACTGCAGACTGTGTTCTCTTCAATTGTTTCATTATCAGTATCTCTGCATTGCCTTCAAGGATGGTACCAAGACATATGGGAGAGGCCTAGTTTCAGTGCTGTAGCATTGAAGTGTATATTGAAACTTAACAGAGCATTTCAGTGATGGTTGGGATGTGGCAGATTACTAAGAACTCCCAGGACAGTTTCTAAAGCCTTAGTTCAGGCTTGCTACAAAATTGATGAATAACCTGGCGAGTTCCGTTGCTGAGATGGGAAGTGTCTTCAAGGAGGCACTTTTTCCACTTGGTACAGTTTTCATCTGTGCATTTTTATTACTTCCATTCTGTCATGCTTAGTCCATTAGAGGCAGTAATTTGTATAATTGGAATGCTAATGTCTAATACAGCTCTGAGAGATCTTTGTGTTAGATCTCAGCAGCATAATCAGAAGCTTCTAAGCTAATTGTAACATAAATAATGGAAAGGATGGTGCTTTGCCACAACATTCAGAAAATCATCTTTTTATTGCGATTCTTGTTACCAAAGAACAAAATTTAGACTTTCTCAAATTATGCAGCTTTCATAGATGGCTGGGAAAGTGCCTGAATGCATGCATACTGTGAATGTGCTAATGTTTTTACTTCTGTTTTTTCATAGCCCATTAAAGCTCCCGAGTCTGTTTCCACCATCATCACTGCAGAGTCTATCTTCTACAAGGTAAGCATCTGTGAAGAATCGGGCTTGTGGTATATAATGTGCTTCTAAAATATTGGCCTAGTCTAAATGTCTCTGCTAGTCTATGTTTGCATAAAGTGTGATTATGCTTTTTGTTCTCTTTCAAGCTGTTTTTCCCTGTAGGTGGCTGTTATAAAACATCTCATCCAGCGCTGAGGTAGGAAGAGAAGTTGCCTGTGGAAAAAATGATATGAAGGTCTTAAATATACTTTTTAATGTAGCTGTACAAATTATTCTTAAAATGCTAATACTTGTGGCGCCATGAAAGAGTGAGCCATCCTAGCTAACATGATGGCATTGATGGATGAGGAGGACAGGACAGGGTGCATCACAGAAGGTGCAGACCACGCTGCCTAGTGGAGTAGGCCCAGAGACTCTCAAATGCCTTCAGGCAGAGGTGAGAGGAACTGAGGGGAGTGGAGATTCATACCTACTAGAACTGTTTGGTAGGAGGCAGTCATGTGAATTAGAGCTTTATGCCAGACCCAAATGGAACAACTCGTGGGAAGCTTAAGTGGCATGTGGCTTTCATGACCATCGAGTATATTTATTTTTATTAGCCGGCAGTGCTTACTGTTCAAAAGTAGTCTGTACACAGGCGGACATCTCTTCTGTATTTCTAGCATTTCGCACGTTGCTTTTTGTACGTTGTTAATAAGAAATAGCTGAAGTACAGTTTGGGCTTGCTTAATGTAGCAGGCACTGAGATGAGCTTTTTATTGTTTCATTCCATCTACTCTGTGGGGTGGATAGTTTTTCCTAGTTCTTTATGGACAAGGAATTTAAAGACAGAGAAATGAACTTTTTCAAAATTACACAGCTGAGAATTCATCGAGCAAAGCAGTCTGAAGCCTAAGCCCAGACTTTAGATCCCAGCTCCATGGCTTTGATAGGTGACTGTGTAACTGGCTAGGACCAACATCTCTAATCTTTCTTTATCGATAATATAAGGGTTGTTAATAGTAGTTTCCTCCCAAGATTATGCATGTTAACCATTTGGCAGCATTAGCATTTAATGAGTAGTAGTAATTAGTATCATCACATATTTAAATTTGGGTTAACTTTCCCAGATGAGCATGATTTGTAGATTACATGTGGACGCTAAGCATTCAGTGTGCTAGCATGTCTGTATGTGTGCGATGGAAACACACATGTAACCTATTCAGTATATTGTGGTACGCTGTCAGCCATGTGTACTTATAAATAATAAGCGCAAAACACAACAAAATATTCAAGTAATGTCACGGAAACCCAGTATCAGGGACCTGTCACAACAGTGCCAGCACGATGGTGGGGCCCGAGAGGTGACTGCCAGCTGTCGAGGTGGAGCCCAGATCAAGCGTGCAAGAGGGAATTGAGTGGAAGCTATTGGGGTGATAGGCAAGAGTGTGGGTACCCAGGAGCCAGGAGTAAGTGGCCTCCCTGGAGGACTGCATGCCAGAGCAGCACTGCGAACTCAGTCTGATTCTCCTAATCCAGCTCTTTCTCTCAGCCAGAAACCTTGACACCTGCCAGCAAATGAGGGACTGCTGTCAAGCGCCTCAGTCCTGTTCGATGTTACCTGTCTAGTCCTCTCTCCTTCCCTGCGGTTTCTGCTTCCGAGCTCTCAGTTACTGCAGCTTGAAAATAGTAAATTGGAAATTCCAGAAATAAGTAATTCATACATTTTTAATGAACATATTACAGTATATTATTATGATTGTTCTATTTCATTATTAGTTATTGTTAATTTCTTTCTCTGCCTAATTTATAAATTAAACTTTATCATAAGTACAGGAA
This sequence comes from Hystrix cristata, assembly GCA_004026905.1. NCBI lineage: Eukaryota > Metazoa > Chordata > Mammalia > Rodentia > Hystricidae > Hystrix > Hystrix cristata. The sequence goes on from PVJO010002331.1 coordinate 142,563, forward strand.
AAAAACAGTATGTGAAGTTTGGTAGTATCCAGGTTTCGGGCCTCCCTGGGGGGTCTTGGAACGCATCCCCGGCAGGTAAGGGGGGTGCCGCTGAACACGACACATTCATAAATACCTGCCGTCTGCAGGGCGCCGCTGGCCACCAGAATCTTCTGCTCAGGCATTGTCTTTGCATTGCAGTTTCGCCTTTATGCTATTACAGACCTACTAGTAATATCCATTCGGCAGTAATATGTTTGAGTGTCTGTGTTAAGCAAATACTTATAATTGGGGGATAATGTTTATACGTGTGGACAGAGTCTATCATAAATATAAACTGTTCCCTGATAAACTTAAAACTTTAGATTATTGGCTAGGAGAAAGGACCAGCTGATGACAGGTGTGAGTTAGAAGCTGTGGCCTGTGTTAACCGTACGCATTCATTACGATCAGATGCAGGTTACCGTCGGACACACAATGGAGGGTCCACCAGGAGTTTCTGCTCCTGGTCTGTCACGTGCTCATGTTGCGGTTCAGTTGCTAGGAATATTTCTTCAGAATCATTTTTGTGGTTGAGGTACACATCCCCGCAGCTTTACTTGCTTGCCAAAGCTCCATTTCACAGGAAGCAATAATGAATCACACTTTTCCAGCACTCAAGGACACTCTGGCCTATGCAGAATTGTGTACCTACCTAAGGAAGTGCAGATTGTTACAGAAACTTGGGTCAGCCCTCATGGATCGTCCACGGGAGACATGGTTTCCAACTCAAGACCTGGAGAAGAGGGCATGAGATGGACAGCAGAGGTAGAGGGAGTGTTCCACACAGGACTTACACAGATTAGTTAACTACATATTAAAGTGGAACGAGAATTGAGTAAGACACAAAGCTTTGAATGCCAGAAATGCCAGTAATTGTGCTGTGTGAAGATACAAAATTAAATGGAGTGGGAGAGACAGATGGCAGTGAGTCTGGGAAAAGTATGTAAGTTGAAGATAAACATCTTGATACTGATTATGATCAAGAGTTTCTGTTATTTCTTGTGGTTTGAATTTATGGTATCGATTCTTTTGAATGAATGGTTGGGGAGGAAGGTGGTAGAGAGTATTCTCAGCAGGTAAGCACTGATTTTCAGGGCAATACGGAGAAAGACCATTGTGCTGGTATAAGCACAAGCTGCAGTTTCTGCCTATGTGGTTTTTAGCAAGTCACTTAACCTTTTTTAGGGGGTGTGTGCTGGGGATGAGACTCGGCCTGTGCCTGCTGGGGAAGCACTCTACCACTGAGCTAAATCCCCAATCCCCTTTTTGTTTTTGTGAGACAGGGTCTCACTGTGTAGTTCAGACTGGCTTTGAACGCACTATGCAGCCCAGACTGGTCTTGAACTCGTAGAGATCCTCCTGCCTCAGCCTCCCCAGTGCTGGGATTACAGGCATCTGCTACTACACCCGGCTCACTTAACCTTTTTGTAGCCTAATGAATCTAGGCAAAAAAGTAGGATAGCGTGGATGTGGAGCTCAGAGGATATTTTAGACCAGTGAAACTGTTCTGTATGATACCATAATGGTGACTACATGTCATTATACATTTGCCCAAACCTATAGAACATACAATACCAAGGTCATACTCTAACCTCAGCTGTGGTCTTTGGGTGATAGTGATGTGTCAGTAGAGCTTCGTGAGTTGTAACAAGTACAACTCTACAGTGGGAGACATTAATAATGGCTGTGCATTTGCAGGTAGGTATATGGGGGAAACCTGTACACCTTCCACTCAGTGGGAACCTGAACTACTCTAAAACAGTGAAATACTCAAAAAAAGTAGAGATAATGCTGTCATGATATAAAATCAAAGAATTTTTGCGAACAAATGCAAATTGTTACGCGTGTGTGCGTAATTTCCACTCAAAAGTGAAACAAGTTTAGGATATAACATTGACATATTAGGCCTTTTATTGACTACTTTGAAAACTTGCTTTCTTATTAAAGAAGTTTCATTCAGAACTGTGATACTCTATTTTTATTTTAAATATGGGTGCTCACTTCAGCAGCACATATACTAAAATATTTTAAATATGGGAGTGTCTTCTATTTCCCCCCAGGGAGTGTATTACCAAATTGGTGATGTCGTTTCTGTGATCGATGAACAAGATGGAAAGCCCTACTATGCGCAGATCAGGGGTTTTATCCAGGACCAGTATTGCGAGAAGAGCGCAGCACTAACATGGCTTATACCCACTCTCTCTAGCCCCAAAGATCAGTTTGATCCTGCGTCCTATATCATAGGTGAGTGTGGCAAATAGTGTGGCTTGTTGAATTTAGTTAACTCTTTGATATTATGTGAAAGAATGTATTAGTCTGGGCTGCCGTGACAAAATGCCAGACTGAGTGACTGGAACGACAGAAGTTTATCATCTCACAGCTCTGGAGGGTGGAGATTAAGGAGCCGTCAAGATGGGAAGGTAGTGAGGCCTGGCTTCCTGGCGTACTGCTGGCTGCCTTCCTGCTGTGTCCTCAGCTGGCCTTTTCTCTTGTGTGTGCTTGTGAAAGGAGGGCTGTCTGGTGTCCCTTCTTGTAGGGATGCTAACCCTGTCAGATAAAGGCCTCCCCTCCTTGCTTCACTGTAAAGATTCCCAGTACCATCTCACAGGGGAGTAGGCCATTAACACATGAATTTAGAAGCCGGGGAATACAATTCAGTCCATATTAGGTACAAAAAAGTAGAAATCTTTGTTGGAAATACGAGAGACATATGTTATATAGCTGGGGTTGGGTGCCATTAGTTATTTTAGGTTAGAGCTGTGTGTGTATACTAAAAAATGATATGGGAAGATTTTTCTGAGTGACAGAGTTAAACTGTACACAGACAACCTGTTGCTCAGCAACTAGATTATTTACTTTTAAAAATGTATTCAAAAATAATTTTTCAAAGAACTACGCTGTAAAATCTTACCAGTTCTCAGTATGCATCCCTCTACACACCACGCATTATCCTAGACCTTTTATTGTTGATGGTTGAATGGCTGTACTTGTGATCATTGACATAAACTCAAAAGAAGTTACCAGTAATACAATTTAAAATGTTTTACCCTGAGCTTTTCATTTTTTCCATAATGAGCACGCATTACTTTTGCACCTTGAAAAAAGATAGTACACTTTTTCTTTAGTGAGAACTCCAAGGACAAGTAATATCCCGATGTTCTCACCTGCATTCAAGACTGATACATAACCAGGGCTGGGGATTTAGCTCAGTGGTTAGAGTGCTTGCCTTGGAAGCAGAAGGCCCTGAGTTCGATCCCCAGCACCAAAAAAAAAAAAAAAAAAGACTGATACATAACCAAACACTGCTAGTCTTATGCTTACAAACAGAGTGGAGCTTCATTTGCCGAATCTGTGGGACAGGGCTCCAGCAGAGGCGGTGATAGATCAGAATCACCCCAGCTCTTCTCCTGCCTCCTCTTGTTAGTCGCCATATTCTGAAGTTCTTCCCGTTCTGGAGGAGAGCATGGTGGGGAGAGCAGAGCACAAACTCTGGAGCCAGATTGTCTGGGTTCAGAGCCCTGCCTACACTTAGCAGTTGTGTGACTGTGCAAGTTATTTAATGCCTCTTGCCTCACTTTCTTCATATGTAAAATGGCAATAATAGTGCTCAGTTGAGAGGGTTGTGAGGATTTGAAGTGTTGATACCTACAGAGTACTTGGAGCAATGTGGGCACAGAATAAACTCTATATAAATGTTTAGTATTGTGCTACAATCTCAGTGGAGTCATTCAGTTTGGAAGAGTGCCATATACATTAGTAGTCCAAGTAGAAAAACTGTCAGTAACTTCAGAGCAATGCATGTTCCAAGGGTCAGTGTCAAGTCACCCCCAGAACGCTTCCTCCTGGTTTCTAAGAATGTTGATGTTTTATGAAATTCAGATACACATTCAGAAACATATTTGATCTTTCCATCAACTGCCTTCTAGGGCCAGAGGAAGATCTTCCGAGGAAGATGGAATACTTGGAATTTGTGTGCCACGCACCTTCTGAGTATTTCAAGTCAAGGTCATCGCCGTTCCCCACAGT